>JAEIFU010000626.1:0-112599 GCA_018904235.1 Lordiphosa stackelbergi
TGAAGTGTAAAAGTATAAAAAAGTGGGATTATAGAAAAAAAAATTATTTTACAAGAAGCAAATGGGCTCATTAACACAACCAAGTATGCGATACACTCTAGAGACTGGTCCACCACCTTCTACCACAATACGCTAGACAGACATTTCAAATCTATAAGAAAATCATGGATCTACCTCAGAATAGTATTTTCCTGAAAGTAAAACAAAACCAATATACAGTCTGTGGGGCTAAGCAAGCTTTAAGTTAGTCGCAATGTAAATCCTTTGGGATCAATCGGGTGTTTGGTAGAATGACAAATAATGTTCCAGGCTGGCTGTATGATTTATGATATAAACGAAATATTGATTGAGAAGAAAGCACGACACTGTACTGGGAAAGAGTTGATGAAGCCCAGCGGAAAGCCTTTCGAGGCCACTGCTTGGAGGGAGCAAACTCGAATTTTATATAAAGGCCTAAACTTCAACCTGGGTCAGATCACTACTAGAGATGACTTTTTGATGATGATATAAAGTAATATTTTAAGCGAGATCCGAGTTGCTAGTACCGCTAATTATAGGACCCCATATAAGCGAAGAGAAGTGGTCCTCCCAGGCCCCTGCCCCTCCGCCATCACGCCAGCCACCTCACACCACCTCCACCTCCGCCACCGCCTCCTAGAATGCCCACTCTGGGAGAACTACGATCAAAATATTTCGGAGTAAAGACTCACAATGCACACTGGCCAGCAGGCCTGAAATTTTGGCCAAAGTCCTAATTTTGGTTTGGCAAACTGAAAAAACAGGCATCGGCACGAAATGAATACATATATTATTTTCTGGCAAAATTTGGAACCGTTTTAATAGAATAGTTTTTGAATGCCAGCCGTTCAAAGTTGATTTTTCTTAAAATTCTGCAAAAATAAAAAAAAAAAAAAAAAGTTGTAAAAGCAACAGCTTCCGCAATTTGATTTCTATTTTCGACTTCGCACTAGATTACCATAAAAATTATTAAAGAAGACTCATTCGAAAGCGTTTACATAAAAATTGAAAAATCTAAAAATTTTGTGCTTTTTTTTTTACATTTGGCCTCTTTGTGTTGACAGTACCCAAAGGTACCCACTCTTAATTTGCTCCGTATTGCTTATTATTTTCGAACAATGTACAATAGTTGTGGTATGCGCTTTGCGCGGTTTGGCTTTGAATTTTTAAATTATCGCATTTAAAACTATATTCCCATTTGAAATCAAGAATTTTCACAGTAAGTCAGCCTAGAAGTATGCTTTTTCTCAACTTCGAAAAAAACACACATGGACTCTATGTAAACTATTTCTATACTAAGCCAATTTGAATGTGTTAAAATGTGTAGCATACTCTTAGAAGCACTGAGGTAAATTGTAATGTGTTAAAAAAATAGATTTTTAATTAATTAAATTTTTTATTTTTATTTTGTTACATTTAACTTAAGAAGAGGTAAAATAGGTGGAAAATCGGTGAGGGTAGTCAGATTGACTAAAAGTTCTGACAGGGTAAGGTCAAGTTCAAAACTGCTTGTTTCAATATCTCATAAACCATTGGACATATCAAGATATATTAATTTTTTTTAGTATTATCTGGTACTTATATATACTTCATGCAGGAATTGCTAAATCCAATAACTTGTGTTTTTTCTATAATTAAAAACGAAAAAGTTGGAAATATTTTTTCGACTTTGATTTAGATTATCTATATCGTATAAATTTTTTTGTTGCTTTAAAATTATGTGCGTTAAGTTCAATCTTTTAAGATCATTTCGTCGTGAAAATTTCAGCTTCCTAGTTAGGGCTGGTGTAAAAATGCCAGAGTTTTGGCCAAAAATGAGAATCCTGGCCCACAGTGCAAATGGAAAACTAGAAATCGACTCAACAGAAAATTGACGTTTGGTGGCTAATCTCACTTTTAACAAAAATATATAATAATTTAAGCCCTTACTCCCCTATACCAAGTAATATTAAATAAGTGTGCAACGGCTTTCGCCAAATATTGAAAATAAATCTGCAAATCTACTCTACCTCAGATATTTAGGATAGATTAGGGATTTTTCAACTATCGCACTAGTCTCAACCCATACTGTCTCAACCCATATAGTCTCATGCAATGCCCAAAAGTAGGCAACCTAAATGTAAAAGCTTTGCTTTGGCTGTGTTTTGTTAACAGTGCCTAAAAGTATGCTGCACTTTAACAAAGTTGAACAATAAAATACATTGTCGAATTTGTATTTGAATGGGTGAGATAATAGCAAGAAATTAACAAAATTAAATACAATCACAAATTAGAAAAGATATATATTTGATTTAAACTTTTAATTGAATTTTCATTTAACAAATACATGAGTTTCTACTTGGAGATGTATACAGCAATTACTAATACTCTGTACTTGAAGTATAAGGCAGATCATATTCAATAAATACAAAATACAAATGCTTGCCAACATTCAAATCAATGACTGAGTTCAGCAGTTCAAAAAAATATAAGTATCCTAAGATCTTTCAAGTGCTAAATAAATTAAACTCACTGAATTTCTTTGGCCAAGCCTTTTAATTCCCTTTTTTTTGGGAATCGCTTAACAATCATGTTGTTTGTAGTACACTTTTTTCTCTTTTACAGTGGCAGTTGTTAAGTCAATTTTATGATCACTTAACGAACTGCTTGCCCTCCATCAGCTTCAATGAAAAAAAGATTTGATTTTCTTATCAGCAAATAACGTTGACATTCAAAACGAAAAGTTACTAAATACTTTGCGTTGGTTGTCAGACTTTGCAAACAAATCTTATCAGCAAACTGTACATGCATACATACATATATACGTATTAGTCAGCCCAGCACATGAGTTATTTTGTAAAATGTGGAAGAATTATGGCAAACTTTAATAGAATTTGAAATATTTTTTAGCAGAGGCGCCACACCTGCAGCGTTATTAACAACACCTAAAACCACCACCGAAACAGATGCTTTTAGCCTTAATTGCCTACAAATGGGGGTAGGCTTTTCCCCAAAGTCCTTAAACTCCCTTCTCCCCCTTTACACGTTGCATGCATTATTGACATGACATCGGGGCATTTTGGTAGATAACAACGCTACCATGGTGAATGAAGCCAATACATAATGCACAGTTCTCTCTCCCTCACTCTCTTCTTCTATATATGTATAACCATGGAACAGTTATTATTGCTGGGGAAAACATGAACTCTCTGATGGGTTGAACATTGTTTTTTTAATGGGGCCCTGACAGGACCCCATTCATATGTACTGACAGTTGAACGAACTTTATGCACTGCACTTTGTTATGAACTATTTTTGACACTTGGAGAGGTACAATGAACCTGTGGGCTATTGTTATTATTGGATGTCTTTATTTCATGGTGTTTGCTTCAATGTTTGAGCAGAGTGATAGTGAAAGTATTTAGAGATAAGCGTGTTGGGTCCGATTAGGTTAGTTAGGGTAATGCCTTCCCTTAATTAACATTGAAAGGAAGGCCAAAGATTCGAGAGAAGCTTTATGATTTTCTTATGATCGATTTTGAAAGCACTGAATGACATAACTGGAACTGTTTACTATTTACAGGGACAACCGTATCCCTAGGACTAATGACTCAGAAATTATTGGCAACCACTTAAAGCAGATTTGGTATAACTCTTTGGGCTTACCTTCCCAGTTCTTTTCTAGTTCTCATTTTCGCTAAAATGTGGTCCAAAGCCCGCTTAAAGCATGGATGGCTTCAAAACATTGGTTTTAACAACATTTGAAGGTGGCCCATAAGCCGAACCTAGCATAGATTTGAACCGCTTTCTGAAATACTTCAGAATATTAGAGGTTTAACTGTGAATCATCATGTATGAACCTCATGGATCAATGATTTTAATTTTGATTGTGAGATTGGGTATGAATCGAAATATGTTGTTTGCTCTATATGATTTCTTTCTGTTCTTTCTATTCTATGCATTTCGCAACAACAAATACCTCTAAAATTTTGCAAAAGGTTCGGGATGGAGGTTCTAATCCATTATATAATCTAGGGATGGGTCCGCAGACCGGTTTCTAACCTTGTCGACCCGGATGTTTTAGTTCGAACCTTGGTTCATTGCTTTTAAGATCGTTTGCCCTTCATATCTGATTAATTGGAGCGACTCAACAAAAATAATAAGTTTTTTATAAAAGTGAGTTAGTAAATTTTTTTCATCCGAACCTTTTTCAAACAAATGCGGTCCGGTTCGGTTTTAGCTTCGGGGACTATAGCTTAGAAGGTTTGATTAATGTTCTACGATGCCACAACCGCACACCTACACATGAATAGTTAATTATCGGCTTTCTATATCTTGTGGTTGTTGTTGCTTTAGAAATATTTTGGTGTTTACGCAAGTTCAGAGTCGATCCCTGAGAGCTGGCTTGGTTCGTGTTTTTTAGAACCTTCGAAACGCATAATTGACCGAACCTTTTAAATTTATTTGCTCCGCAACCCGGACCTAACCTTCTATGTTCAAAAGGTCCGGTTCTGAAATGTAACTTAAGTAATGTTTTAAAATTTTAAGATCGATTGCAGACCGATTCCTAATCTTATTGAACCAAAGGCTTAGATTTTATCCTTAGATCATAGCTTTTTAGATCATACAAACAATAGTGCTTCGTTATAAACCATCACGATCTTATTTCTGCCATAAGCCTACATAAAGCAACAACAAATTCATACGCGGGCTCTGTGTTTTGTTGTTGTCGCGTTCAGACCTGCATCAACAACATCATATGTGTCACTCTTCTCTCTATCTGATGTCTCTCGCATACTCGAACGCAACAACAAAGTTGCTTAGTGTAGTCGGCACTCGCCTCGCTTGCAGAGGCCCGAGAGCTTTTCGCTATTTAAGGCGGCACACACACACACAGAAATTTATAGTAGTTGTTCTTGCTTAAAATATATTTTTTGCATTAGTATTACATTTCACGCAGGCGTAAGCTCAGTCTGGGCACCCCTGATATAGGAGGTTCGCCATTGGCTTGAAATTGAGTGAGTTGGAATCTTGCTAAGTGAAAAAAGGGCTGAAATTTTAATATTTCACTTTGAATTTAATATTTTCTCCATTGATTGAGCATTAAATATGGAATTCGTAAATATAAAATGTGTATACTTTAATTTAAATATGGAAACAAGTATGAAAATATTTAACATTTTTTTTGTTATTCTTTTTCAAATCCAATTAGTTTGTTCTGAATCAAGAGCAGGAATCAGAATGCCACCACTAAGTTGGGCTCTGAAGAGCAATGATTATATTAAATCAAATTTAAAAATGTTTATTTACTCTGGTGGGACACGAACTAGGAGTCATTGATCTGAACACAATTGGACTACCGTCTCTTTCTACCAGCTAAGCTACTCCCCCGAGCTGGTGGCAAACCGTCTAGTTCACTATTAACGGCCTAAAAGCATGAGATCACTTACAATTCTCAAGTTCAAATTCCGCAGATGGTTCATTTATAAGCGGCAAGCAAAACCCTGGTTATTAAATGTGTTTATATTTAAATCAAAGAGCAAGTTAGTTGATATTAATACCAAAATGGTTTAGTCAAATTAAATATGATTGCATTAGCTTTTTAACTATGCCATTTTTTCCTTATTTGTATGCAATTATTCGGACATGCTTAAACATTAGAGCCCTGCACCAGTAAAGTTTTAAGTCAGTTCATGCTTTATTCTAATGTGAGTCAACGATTCAGCAATTCAATAACTTTTCACACTTGGAAAATTTCGTATGATTCGTTCAAAACATTTCAGTTCAAACAGCTCTCATGTCAACAAGGTAACTAGAAAAAACATACTCAACGAAATGATTAAATATCTCGTAGAACCAGCTCTTACTCTCAGCTCATGACACTCAGCTCTGGGAGCTGGCCCTCGGCTGACGACGAATTGTGAAAAAATACCTAAGAGCATACAAAATATTTATAATAAAAAACTTTAATGCTAATCAAATAGAAAATCATGCCAGGATCAATACATAAGCTCAATTCGCAGCTAAGGGATCTCCATGGTAATACGACCGCTAAATTCGCCGTGTTCGTAACATTCGGTTCGGTTCGCTTTTTCTCTCAGATTATTCATTAACAAAGGTTTTCAGTTAATCGGGTATGTTCAAAATTTCGACGACAATTTCCGTATAAACGTTCTCAATTCATTTTGAAATCCTTAAACTTTACATATCAAGTGACGAAAACATCTTTGGTCACTTGATATTGTTTAGAAACTTTGACGGTTTGAAATCAACTAATGAAAGCCAAGCGGATCAAAATAAACTGCCTTCCTTTTATGTGAAGTCCTACAAATATGCCCGGCTACTAAATTAGATGACAAAATTTCAGCGATTTGAAACCGACTACTCAAAGCCAAGTACTTCCGTTTTTACTGACCTATGATCTAGAAGCCGACCATATTCTTATCATTTCTCATAAAAAGACCTCCTAGATTGGTTCCATCAAAATCAAATCGTTCATACAAAAATCTCTACAAACAATTCTAATTCGAAATCCTTAAGTTCATACGGAAATCGACTTCGATATGAATAATACACCCTATTATACAATAAACATTTAATTTTTAATAAACTCAAAAGTTGACATTTCCATTTGATTAGTTTTATTGTACTTGTATATGTGGTTTTCAAAACAAGTGGAAATAAAATAGATCTTAAAAGACTTAAATTAACCTCAATATAATGGAGTTTTAGTTACAACTTAATAATATTATATATCTCCTAGCATATTTTTATACCCTTGCAAAGGGTATTATAATTTTGGACAGTAATTTGCAACGCATAGAAATATTCATTTCCGACCCTATAAACTATATATATTCTTGATCAGGGTGACGAGCTGAGTCGATTGAGCTTTGTCTGTCCGTCTGTCTGTTTCTCCGCGAACTAGTCTCTCAGTTTTAAAGCTATCGAGCTGAAACTTTGCACAGAGTCTTCTTTTTACTGCACATTGCAATAGCAATATGTCGGAACCGACCGGATCGGATGTGTATATCTTATAGTTGCCATAGGAACTATCAGTCGAAAAGTGGGTTTTAATGAGAAGAACTTTTTTGTGTTTAATGTTAACGTGTCTCACTTCAGCAGTTATTAATATTGTGCGCTTTTACAAAGATTTGGAAGTTTTTGTCAAAATCGGATGACTATATCTTATAGCGAAAAGTGGGTTTTATTTAGAAAAATTGTTTGTTTTAATGCTGGCGTTCTTAAACTCTGATGTATTAAAACATTTGCAAGGGTATAAAAACTTCGGCAAAGACGAAGTTAGCTTGGCCTTCTCGTTTTTATCAATATTGGCTCTTAAGTCTGGTAAAACAAACTCCATTGTGGAAAATGTTCATTCTTCTGACACTTGTGTGGGTGGAACTGCTAAAACTATTTGAGCTATGCTTGAGTTGACTTTCCTGATAAATATTCCAATATTTAATTGTTTTTAGGTAAACGCTAACAATCGATATTTTACTTTCTTATGGAATTGAATGAATATCCGTTATGTTTTCATTAACGTTTTGAATTTTGCTGTATATTAACATTTAATAAGACTTGGCTTATTGCAATATTGGGTCCTTAGCAAATTCAACAAGATTGATGTTCTTAGCTTTGTTACAACAACTCTGCTTTTTCAAGTATTTTTTAATTTTAAAGCTTTTTGAACACGAACAATTTCATTTTGTCTTCACAACAACAACATAAGGGACGTCTGTTCCCAAACAAACATTCATTTTTATATATATAGATGAACTTCTCAGTCTATGACGCTTGTGCGACATCTTATCAACAAATTATTTATTACTTTATGAGTGGGGCGAACGGGTTGCTTTAAATCAGGGGTGCCCAAAACATTTGTTATGACAGAGCAAACTCCAATAATATATAACGAAAACATTTTTATCATTTTCTTTTTAAAAGACCAATTAGTCAACACAGAATATCGTTATAGAGTATACTTTTGGTATCTATATGCAACAGTTACTCTATGTTTTACTAAAACTTATACTTATAATGAATCGCCTGCTCAACCTTGAACTTGGAAGACTTTCAGAACCACAACAAATAGTAAAAGTCAAATATATCATAATGACCAAATTCATTTGTGAAAAGGGAAATTATTTTTAGCCCCTAGTTCTCACTTTCTATGGAATATTTCAACGTACGAGCAGGCGACCCCCAAAGGCCAGGCCTTATAAATAAATACATAAAATGAGCTGGAAATGCTTAATCATAAAAATACGAGTGTGTAATTAAATGTTGTTTTTTTTCTTGCTATTTTTGCAGGTCATATTACAAAATGGATATGTTAAGCTGAACTAAAAATTGAAATAAACCAAAAATCAATATAACAAATTGTAGCTAAATATGGGAACATAACAACAATAACTCAAGCTTAAAATAAAAATAAAAACAAAACCAACGATTTGGAAGCTCAGCTGAACGTAGAATTGTGCAAAAAGAGAGACAAAATGCGTCTGGTTAGGTGCGGGCTGGTTGCCTGCTTATTAATGGCCTGGGCCATAATGGCAACCCAGGCACGTTTCATGGCAAAAAGAGAAATCCCTACGAAAAATGCGACCAAAGTGGAAGCAGTACGAGTAACAAGCGACCCTGACACCGAAAAGGAAAGGGAATCTACAACAAAATCAGATCAGAAGATCAACGACAACACAACCCCAGAACAGGCTCGTGCTCTGCAGTTTGCAGCTACCACAGAACTCTCTGGTTTAGTGACGCCCATGAAACTACAGGCCTTGATTATGAGCTCCACCACCGCCAAGCCTATATCCCTGGCTTCTCATGAGAATGCCATCGAAGAAGAGAATATCCTATTACAGCGTCAATTGCCGGAAAAACGAGCTAAATTTATAAGTGAAAATTCCACAAATGCTCAACAATTGACTCTGCCTAACAATGCAGAAGTATGGAGCTTAGCAGCCATGAAATTGGTACCCAAGATTACCTTAACCACCACCACCACCACAACAACAACCACTGTAATGCCCGATTTAAATAACGATATAGAGGAAACACAATTGTCAGTTAATATGACGGAACAGCATAATGAAAAGAATCTTTTGGATTGGCAACAAATTATGTTGATGCAAACTCCCAACTCAACGGAACAAGAGAATCGTACAGAATTTATGGTAAGCACCACTTTAGATGCCACTGAAGAAACCGTTAAGGATACCACAGAGATGCTACAAGCCCCAGTAACAGAACGCTTAGAGGACACAGAGACTGCTAAACCGGAGATTAAAACCACAACCGCTGTAAAGTTTGAGTCAATAGATGAACCCATAGTTCAAAAAATGGCAAATCTGGTTAATGCCAAGTTGATGGAAGAAACCAAAGATGTGAATTTAACAAAGACAACACAAGCAAATGTTAAACTAACAGAGGATGCAAATGAAGAAGAAACCACAGCTAATGAAAACTTAAGAGAAGAAACTGCCACAGAAAAGTTGAATTTAACAGAAGCATTTACCACAGAAAAGCTAGACTTAAGTGGAAAAGACATTACAGCAAACGCAGAACAGTTTAAATTAACAGCAAATGTTAGCAGCAAAGAAAAAGCAGAATACTTAACAGAAGCGGCTAGCACAGAAATAGCTAAGGCAGAAAATACAGAAGAGGCTAATGTAAACTTAACAGAAGCTGTTAAAACTGATCAGAAGGAACAGTTAAAAGTTGTTGACACTGAAAAAATGAATTTAACAGAAGAATTGAAGTCAAAAAATTCAAGATTTAACTGAAGAAAATGAAGAAAAGTCAAAATTAACAGCTGATGTAAGCTTAACAGCAGCTGTTAGCACTGACAAGAATGAACAATTAAAAGTAAAAGATGATTTTAACTTAACAGAAGCTGTTGGCACTGAAAAAATGAATTTAACAGAAGAATTTAAGTCAACAAATCTAGATTTAACTACAGAAAATGAAGAAAAGTCAAAATTAACAGCGGATGTAAACGTAACAGCAGCTGTTAGCACTCAAAAGAAGGATTTTAACTTAACAGAAAATGTTAATACTGAAAAGGCCACCACTGAGGTTAACTTAGCAGAAGCAGCTGCCATCGAAAAGCCAAAACTAAGTGAACTTTTTACAGCAAGTACCACAGAAAGGTTAGAGTTAACAGAAGCGGCTACGCTGCTTAACATAACAGAGGAAGTTACCACAGAAAAAACCAAATTAGCAGAATCCTCAACAGCTTATGTTAAAGTAGCAGAATCTGCAACGACCTTAGCTAATGTTAAACTAGCAGAAGAAACAACAACAGTGGCTTCAACATTAACAGAAGCAAAGGCAACAACTGAGCGAGCAGCTGACACACTCACTACAACTACAACTACAATGATGAGTGCATTGAACACCACCCACACTCCCGCTACAACTGAAATGGCAATGAAAGCGGCTCACGATTTAAATGAAACTGGCAATAAAAGCAACAACTACGTCGATAACGAAGACGGTGACGACGTCATGCAAGTCTCCAACCAAAGCACCAACCAACCAGAGAGTGAGCATGCCGCTCTCACAACAGTTAGTTTGCCAGCAGCTGTCGAGCTGAGCACTACGCCTGCAACAACTACAACGACGCCTACAATAATTAAAATTACTCCTCTTCTGCCACAACAAGTTCAACTCCAACGGATATTGTTCAAATTAGCAATGAAGTGAATTTAGATACAATTACAGTGAAAAGTGTGAAAGCAAATGTTGATTTAAATGAATTAATAACATCAACTAGTGAGAAAACCAATAATTATCAAAGTGTAACAGAGAGTCAACTGCAAACTATAACAGAGGCAGCGAGCACAACGGCGGCCACTCTGTTAAGCGACCCAAAGGCCTTTAGCAAATTAAATATACACGAAGCCTCCCTGGAAACCAATAATATAGGGGAAACTACAACAACAACCACAACAACAACCACGACGGTGAAACCCTCAACTGAGAGCACCACAACAGCTGCCACAACAGGTGCCCAGGAAGATCATAATGAGAATGGCCATGTTGATGATGATGATGATGAAGACAAACAGCAACAGGTGGATAAAGAACCAGCAGTTGAGGAACAATTGTTAAGCAAAACGAATATGGCCACAACTACAAGTACACCCCCACCGTTGATAAGTTTACTAGATGATAGCACCACCACTACCACCACCACCACCACCACTACCACACCCCGTCTCCCTACCACCACCATCCACCACCACCACCACCACAATGCTTCCCGAAGAGACCACCACTCCAATTGTCAACCTAGCCACGCCCACACTTCCTTCCGCCGACCTGGAACATCGTCAGCCAAATAATGCCCAGGGCACAGATGTTAATGTAATCATTGCCATTACCGTCAGTGTGATCGGTGTGGTAGCCCTTATACTCCTGGTGGCCTTTTTGTATCTCATGCGCAAACGGCAAAAACAAATGTCCTATGGTCAGCGTTGTCGCCCTGTCAGCTTAGATGCCTACTCCCTCGACAATGTTTCCGTTTTGGGCAGTGTTCGGCGTAAGGGCCGAGATTTGAGAGCTTCGAAACGTACCTATGGCAATGCCGCCTTTGATGATCCCTCCTTGAGGCATAATTTATTGAGTGCCACGGAGCTGGGCAAATTTGTGGAGCGACGATCGAGTATTTTTGAGGAATTCCGTGATGTGCCGCAGATTATCGCTCGAGCCGATGAAGTTCCAGCAGGTTGTGAGGATAAGAATCGGTGAGTTAATCTATAATTTATAATAAATTTAACAATTTTTTATTTGAGTGTCCAAATTGCAAAACTTTTGCCAAAGTCGTAATGGAAGCTGATAGCAGCGATTGTATATTTGTTCGTTCTCCTTTATTCGAATCGATTAGAAAGGAGTCAAAGGCAAAGTTCAAAGTCTGCTAACCAGTTCAAAGTTTAATATACAGCTGTGTTTACAATTATCCGTCATTTGTTATGTAAAATTGGCTATACAGCTCCTCCAACGGGGAAAAGTCAAGCTTCTCACAATTTCTTGTGGCGTTAGAGAAAGGGAACCTACAGTTTAACGCCAAAGTTTGAGAATTTGCTTTTTCATGGCTAGATTACTTCACAGCTGGCGCCAATAGCTGGTGAAGGTGACCCGTAGGCATGTGTAAAAGCTATTTTCTAAAGAAAGAAAAAAACTTTTATTATTATATGTTCAGAGGCGGGATCGAACCCACGACCTCCCGCCCAGCAATCCAGCACCCTAAAAGCTGGGCCACAGACGGCCACAATCATTTTAATTTATTTAAAATCGAAATCGTTTAGCACTTTTGTTTAAGAATAGAATGTGGAAAATATTTACGTCTATATTGGCAAACTATTCAACAAGTTTCTAGTTCATACACTCAGAAAAATGTTAGAATTTCTTGCTTAAACAGTGAACATTCAAAGGGAAAGTTGAAGTTCGAAATTTCCAAATCTAAGAAAAACGATAAGGCCAAGCTTACTTCGTCTTTGCCGAAGTTTGTATACCCTTAAAAAAAATACCTTTTAATACATCAGAGTTTAAGAACGCCAGCATTAAAACAACAATTGTTATCCCCTTGGAGATGGTATATTGAAATTGTCCGGATGTTTGTAACGCATAGAAGGAAGCATCTCCGATCACATAAAGTAACAATAATAATAATGTTTTATTTTAATAATTGTGAATTAAACTAAATTGAGCATAACATTGTGGACAAAGATAAAAACTAAAGAACTATTGTTATGATAACCGACTTGATTGCATGAACCGTCCGTCGGCCAGGCACATTTTGCCTCACCCCGCACCCGCTTATTTCGCCTGACTTCCCTGGTCTTCCCAAGATATCTGACCGTTCAGCAGTGCGGGCTTTGACTGATGCGCCCGCGTCATTATTAATGTATCTTAAATTATTTATAAAATCTCCTTTCTATAAACCAACGCCTTTTTTAAAGTATGTTACCAGCCCTTCCCAATTCTCGTTGTATTTTTCGTCAAGGATATCATGTAGCTCCTCCTTTGAAAGATATGGTTTACCCAGAGACGCCCATCTGTGTTCCTTGAGGCAAGTTCATTTTCCTAAAAAGTGAGTCAAATTCTCATTTTCTCCGGTATTACAAAATGGGCATGGCACGTTTATCGATCTATTATACGTATTTGATGACAGCGTAATAAGGACAAGCCGCGCTTTCATCACCCATGTGATATTACAGATATCAAGATGCTGTAGTTTAAGGGCAGCTGTATGGTCGAGGAATCTGTAGATTCTTGTTTGGCTGGATCCTTTCCGAGTCATCCGTTCCGCATCAGTCTTCTGCCTAAGAGCTTCCATTATACTGAGTCTCATTCTATTCCAATCAGCTCTTGTGCCCAGAAAACGTTTTTCCTGACTATTTCGGATGTAAGAAAGTGGGGCAGTTGACTCTCTTCATACAAAAATCGAGTTTTTCCAACGTATCCAAGGTGTAAATCCAAGGCATACTAGAGGTGCCAAGGCTAGGGCATATCCAGGAGTATTCGGTGGCAGCCTAAGGACTTTCTTCAGGAAAAATGTCTGCAGACTATCTACCACCTCGAAATAGCTGTATCCCCATACCTGTGCGGCATACGTCTGTACAGCCCTACATACAGCGTTATATAGCTTCCATTTAGCTCCGATTCTTACATTGGGTTTTGCCAAAAAGGGGCTCCATAATCAGTTGATACCGTCTTTTGCCTCGGCGTTTCTTCTCAATATATGTTCCTTGAAAGTGAAGGTAGGCGTAAAACATACTCCTACTTTTTATATCATCTCCTTTAAAGGTCCATTTTTCCGCCGCTGCCAGTCTGCAGCCTTTTCTAAAGACCATTACCTTAGACTTTGATAGGTTGACTTCCATTCCCCATTGGTCGCAATATTTTTCGCTATACAGTTTCCAAACAAGATTCCTCGATAATTTGACGGAATGTTACTCCGTCTCAAAGGCGCTCCCCGCCTGGGGTCGCCTTTTTTATAGATGAGAAACACAATATTGGTAGAGCTGCATTTTTCGGAAACCTCTATGTTTATCATGTTATTAAAAATTCCTGCCAATGACTCCAAGAATTTGACCGGAGCATTGATAAAAATTCGTAGGGGATTTGGTCCTCTCAGGAGCTTTATTTTCCTTTGCCTTGTTCAGGGCACTAAGCACCTCAGCCGTTGTGATATCATTATCTAGTATCTCATTCTGTACAAGATTTCTTGCATAATGCACCCCTGTACGTCTGGGTTTTAGAGTTTTTGGAGGTATTCCTTAAAATCGTTCACATTAATATTACTTTCGACATGAAAGGTGACATTTTGAAGTTGTCGAACTAGGCCCCAGCACTGCTTGCTTTTGCTTATCACGTCCAGTCGTTTTTCCACATCTGCCAAGTTATTTGCCTTTTTCCTGCTACAGAGACTTTTGTACTTCTTAGCGCTCGCAGTGTACTGCGCTCGATCAGACTCTCTGTCAGTCAGTCTAAATTTGTTCAAAAGCTGGAATGAGGTCTCTCTTAGGACCCTTAGGACACCAAATAAAGTATATATATTCTTGATCAGCGTGACGAGCTGAGTTGATGTCCTGTTTGGGAGCGATAGCATTGAAAACAAAAAAGTTTTTCTTACTAAGACTTTTGTTCAAACCTATATTTTGTATGGCAGCTATACTATATAGTTGTCCGATTTTCATAAAACTTGGTGGAATTATGTGAAAGCATAGAAAACTTATATGTACGAGGTTTGGGACCGATAGCATTGAAAACAAACAAGTTTTTCTCACTAAAACTAGTTTTTCGACCGATCATTCATGGCAGCTATATGCTAGAGTCATCCGATCCGGCTGGTTCCGACAAATGTGCAGAGTATTTGTACTAAAAGACTTCGTGCAAAGTTTGGTAAAGATAGCTTTGAAACTGACGGAGGAGATAGCATAGAAACAGACGGACGGACGGGCAGACGGACATGGCTATATCAACTCAGTGCTGATCAAGAATATATATTTCTTATGTGGTCAGAGATGCTTCCTTCTATGCGTTACAACGACGGGTAAATATATGAATAAACAGGAGGTTTATATAGAACGGGTCATAAAATCGCGAAACTTGCAAAATTTTATGAAGATTGAATAAATGGCAATTTAAAAAGTGTAGTGTTTGCAGAACAAATTTATTTGAGTAATTACGAAAGCAATGACGTTGATAAATAATTGGTTTGGATTGAACAGTCCAAAATACGTATAGTATACTGCGAAATTAGCTCATATAATCTCTAAGATGCCGAACGGCCATATAATGGTTTTGCACTATGCAGCTATTTTTTTGGTGGCGACGAAAATCGCGCTCTCTCCGCTCACACAAAGTTGAGAGCGTAAAAATCTAAAAAAATGAGTAATGCTTGAGAATACGTGTGCACACTTACAGTCGTCGGCTGTCTGCGTACAAAATAGCGGCTGGCTCTAGAGCGCTCTCTCTCTCTCTCTCTGGCTTTTGAAAAATTTCAGGAGAGCCAAAAGCCAGTTGAAAAGCCAGCACCGAAAAAACGTGTGCAAAAAAAAAATCGTATGGCGTTACTCATCTTCATATTCTAATGTCTTCGACTAAATAGTCAAAAAATCGAGAAATTTTCAAAATCGTATAATGAGTTTAGATTACCATAAAGTATATCTGATTGTAGATTAAACGGACCAAAAAAATCGCGAAATTTGCAAAATTTTTTGAGTTTTGGTAACATGAAGATTTGATAGATACCAATTGTAGACGCGTAAATGGTTAAGCCCCATACGGACTTCCGAAGTTCGTAATTTAGCTAGCTTCCCCATATGTTTCGTTGCCGTGGAACGTAAGAGCAGTGTTACCAAAAAAATGTCGCCAAAAATTTCAGTATTTGGTACGTTTAATTTAGTTGGCGGTAGGTCACACTGCTTGATCATCTGTATTTTGTTTTGATGCCAAGTTGATTTTTTGTAGAAGCTCGGCCACTTCTCCGCAAGCCTTGTAATTAAGTCCGAATGCTTGGGGTGGAAAAAGATCACAAATGACATTCCGCTCTTTAACCGCCAAAATTAAAGATATTTTTTCGACATGAAAAAATAATTCAAAACAACTATTTCCCTCTTGTTTTTCTGCCATGTTTATTATATTTATTTATTTCATGTCACTTGAGCTAAAAGCACTTTAGCTGGTCGGTGCAGTTAGAAGCAGGGTGAAGTTACATGGTGCATTCTGAATGCTGCGTCTGCTGCTCAAATCATAATAAGGCCCACAGCCATTTTACATAGTCTCCACAAATGTGCTGTTAAGTGCGACATTGTCTGTTAGGTGTAACATTCAACTTCGCACCTCCGTACATGCAAAAAGTTCAAGAGGCGAAGTTGTAACTTCTACTTCTTCTTTCCTCATTTTTATACACTTGAATAGTGTATTATAATTTTGCCCAGAAGTTTGCAACGCATAGAAGGAATCATCTCCGACCACATAAAGTATATATATTCTTGATCAGCATGACGAGCTGAGTCGATTAAGCTTTGTCCGTCCGTCTGTCCGTCTGTCCGTCCGTCCGTCTGTCCGTCTGTCTGTTTCTACGCGAACTAGTCCCTCAGTTTTAGAGCTATCGAGCTGAAACTTTGCACAGAGTCTTCTCTTTACTGCACGCTGCTAATATGTCGGAACCGACCGGATCGGATGACTACTTCTTGTAGCTGCCATACAAATGTTCGTTCGGAAAATGGTTTTAGTAAGAAAACTGTTTTGTTCTCAATATTACTGCTCTCAAACACGGTCATGGGTAATATGTAATGTTTTTAAGCTGATCTGCGAAGTTTGGTCGAAGTCTCTAACCGTTGTGACAAGCTATTTCAAGTGTATCAAAACTTCGGTACAGACGAAGTTAGCTTTGCCTTTCTCGTTGTATTATAGAAAAAACTTGGATTTGACCCAATTTTTTGCATAGAAGTGTATTTAAGTACCAGATAACTAAAAAATAAATATGTCTTGATATGTCTAATGGTTTATGAGATATTGACCCAAGCTTTTTAAATTTGACTGCCCACCCTGTCGAGGGTTATTACACTATCTGACCACCTTTACTTTTTTAATACCCTGCTTAAATTTAGATATAGATCAAACGGGTGGACCGAACTGTCCAAAAATGGAGAAATTTTCAAAATTTTCAGTTCAGATTATCGTGAAGATTTTAGAATTGGCATAAAAAAAGGAGAAGGTGTCGGTCAATCGGTTTTAAAACTCGCGAAATTTAAATATGAGTTTAGTTTGGCAAGAAGATGGGTAAATAGACGGTTAAATACGAAGTGTAGATCATATGTACCAAGAATTCGCAAAATTTGCTAAATTTTATAATGAGTTTAGATTACAGCGAAGGTTTGGCTATAAAGCCCTACAGGGCTATATGTTTGGTAATGCAAACAAATTCCTAGACTCTGTTCCAGATTTTGACAGCTATGAATTGCATTTTCAAGACAGTTGTACTTATAGTGCTGCATCGAAAATGATTATTCTTTATCGATAAATATGCTGGTTTGTTTAATAACTTAAATCATTTTTAACTAGATTATCGAATTTTCCCGGTTCATATAATTTTTGAAACTATTGCTAGCAAATGAATGAAAACAGACAAAATTAAGGTTACAAAGAATTATGGCTCTCACCTATTTTCATCCATTTTTCTTCTTCCTTGCCCAATACCAGCTTTGGGCAACTAGTAGCCCGTTGCGCCCTAGCAGCCCAACCCGTTATGCTGCGAGTTTCAGCTTTTTAAGCAAGCAACAAAATTCCAGCACATGAACTCAGCGAAGTAAAACAATTTATGAAAACAACAAACAATTGTTTACACTTTTTTTTCTTTTTTGCTTTCTTGATGATGCACCAAAAAGCTGGTTATTGTTTCAATTTTGCAAATTCCGTGTCTGGCCAAGTGCAAATTAAGCCTGATCTTTAAGTTCACGACATGATTAATAAATTTTTCGAGCTTAATTCAATTTTGTGTTCATCAAATTCAATTCATTTCAACTTTTTTTTTTCTTCTTCCTGCTTTTTCTCAACGCCGCCCACCACGATTGAATCATGACTCAACATAACCTCATACCTGCGGTTACCAGCTATGCGAACGTGATTCCGCTTCCTGAGACACGAGTGGTGCTTCAGCGGCAAAACGATGATGACAAAACGGAATACATTAATGCCAATTATGTGCGGGTAAGTAACAAAAACCAAAAAACCAAAACAATTGCGTAGCGAGTGGAACGCTTTCTCACACACGTGAAGGTGGAGGAGGTGGTGTCTTGCGTAGCTTGGCTATTAAACATGGAACTTGAATAATTACACGGCTCATGAGATTAGCGAACACCTTTGACTGCTGACTGTGAAATAATTTGGCCTCTTGCACAAAATTCAACAAGGGAAAGTTTACAATAATTGCGGGATAGGCTAGTTCACTATCCCTTTCACCTGAATAAGCTGGGAAGGGTATTGACAGCATTGGGGCGTGAGGGAAAAATTGGCCACCGAACACTGCTCTCGAAGCAACTGACAATAACCTTAGTATGCCGTGATTTTTATACGATTTTATGGTCGCTTATCAGACGCACTTATTACTCTTCCTTCTGCAGGGCCCCCGAGATGCTCCCAACTATTATATTGCTTGCCAAGCCCCGCTGGAGAGCACCACAGCTGATTTCTGGCGCATGATCTGGGAACAGCAGTCGCGCGTCATTATTCAAGCCACCGATCTGAACGAGAATGGCATTGAAAAGTGTGCCGAGTATTTGCCCCCCTCAGCCACTTTGGATAATCACAGCAGTTATGGCGACTACCAGGTGACCCTCAAAAATCGTGAGGTGAAGGACAAAAAATATGCCATCTCCACGCTTATGCTGAAGCGTATCGATGGTGAGGAGTGCCGCGAGTTGACTCACTACTGGTATCAGTGGCCCGAAACGGGTGTTCCTCTAGAGGAGGCACCCATCATAGCCATGTTATTGGAGGCACGCTCCTCCCTAAAGTCATACTGTCAGGAGCAGCCGACTCAAGTGGAACAAAAGGAAACATCCCTGGATGGTGAGACAAAGAATGAGATTAATGGAAATGTCACAAGCAGCAAGAGTGGAGCGCGTAATCAGCAAGGGTAAGCATCATCCGTCTGTCTTGTCTTGCATGCCTTTGTTAATTGTTCTCTGTCTCTTCCCGCCCCCCCCTATAGACCGCTAACCGTTCACTGTTCCCCAGGTACTGGTCGTACCGGGACCATCATAGCCTCCGACATGGCCATACGTAGCTTGGAGACACCCAAGCGAAGCGTGGATATACCCCAGTTGGTTTATTATGTGCGACGCGGCAGGGCAAGTGCCGTGCAAACCAAGGAGCAGTACGAATTTATCTATAAGGTGGCCCATGTTTATGCAACCAAAATTACCAATCTCTCGAATGATAACTGAGGGAGGGTAAAATCAATCGATCAGCTAATCAAGTCCTTATATACATACTATTATACATATATCTATATATATATAGTCATAGTCAAAGCGTAATCAAGATTTAAGTATTGTGTGTACTCGAAAGTTAAATTTCATTTGAAAATGTATGTATTCCTGTTTTAATTGTGATATAATCGTACATTTGATATCTCTTTATATTGTGTATAAAAATATGTTGCATATTTCTAATGATGTAAATTTTTGTTTGAGAGCAAATCAAATATGTATTAATTTATGTTAGATTACTCATATTTTAATTGTGGCTTTAATTTAAATAGCTGTAAAACCTACAAAATATATATATAAAAATTATTGAGTCAACCAACATTTGAATTTGAATTTTTCCGTTATGCCAGTCACATAACAGAGAGCGGTTGAAATGCGTCAATAACGATAACGATAAATACACTGGAGATGAGTAATAAATAGTGGGCTGTCGTTCGGCTATGATCACGGGATGGGCTTCCACTCCTGTGTAGATTGTGTGGAGTGGAGCCGCAAGCGGAGCCGGAGTCCTGCTACTGCAGCTCTTTCAAGTAATCCGGTAAGATTCCACTGACCACCACCTGCTGCCAAAGAGAACACGGCAGGGGACAAAGTTTACAATCAGCGCATTGAATTGGCCTACAAGGTGCAGACCCACTATCATTTGAATACCATTGCACAATGGGGAAAATTACCACTTTATCTGGCATTTGCATGTTTTTTAAAAGTTTTCCAATTAGACATCAGACTGTTATGCCCAAACTCAAAATGTTACATTTAGGCCCGTTTTGTCATGTTGCTGTTTTTGCAAATCTAGGTAGATTTGCTGTATTTGCTTTGCTCATGTTCATGGTTAGCCATCTAGATGGTTTTTGTTGCCATCTACTTCATCCTCATGTATTTCAAAACCATGTACATGCTTAACCAAATTATGTATTTTTATGTGTGCACGCATATGGTCACACTAAAAAAATTTAAAATCAAAAAACAACTGCTGCTAAAAACAGTTAAGTCTGTATTGATAAAAAGTAAACCCAAAATGAAAAATATTGGATGTGGCTTTTGTATGCAAGACACCTGCAGACATAGCCAAAGAGGCAGATCCGCATTTTAATTCCCCTAGTTCATTGCTTAAGCTAAGTTCACACAGGCAGATAATTTAGCCAAATTTTGATTAAAATAGAGATGATTGAAGATTTTACAGGATTTAAAACAAAAGCTATAGATTCATACGCAAATAATTTGATCAAATATGCCCGGAAAGTTCCACAATTTGGCCTTTATGGCCAAATTTTCATCAAAATTTGTCCAAATTATTTGCCTGGGTGAACTTAGCTTTAGACCTATTGTTTAATCTCCCATCATAGTATCAAGTCGTTCCAAAAGAAAATCCTTCTCCTCCTCTGTAAAATGCATGCTTTACTTTTTAAAATTGGCGCGCAATAAATAAAACAAAAATTCGCAAGATGGCAAGGCGCTGCCAACTCAATTTTAGTGCCTTTCCAGCCCTCCCGGTGTGACCGTGGCGCAAATGCCCAAATTCATAATCCATCTACATGAGACAACCGATTGCACAAAATCCACCTAGTTGCGAAATCTAGGTGGATTTCGATTTGAGCAAAAACAGGAACATGAGAAAACGGCCCAACAGTCCCATGTGAGAATAACAGCTGTTAAGTCGGCACAAACGAGAGAAGGCATTTCAAAGATATTTTGAACTGCATGCGTGCAATAATGTTGATGAAAATATTGTAAAAGTAAAAAGCCACCAATTTTGCAACAATTTGCATTATAATTGGCTTAAATGTAATAGCACTTATAAGAAATTTGAAAGAAGACATTCGCAATGGAAAACTCGCTTTGAAGGTCGATAAGCCGAAGCAGGGGGGCTTTGGATATACAAATACCGGTAACAATGCACGTCGCGCATTTGCCAACTTCAAAACATTTTCTGAAATAGCTGGAGTTAATCAACAAATTATCTACAATTTGAGGATCATTTTGATATGTTTGTCCTGTCAGTTGCCAATCTTCTTCTTCTTGATTGGCCCGATGCTTGCATCACAACCGTTCGACGGTCTCGGCCGCTGCAACCAATGTCCGCCAGTCGCTTCCGCTCCGTGCGAGCTGGCACCAGTTTTTCACGCCAAGCTTGGAAATATCTTTCCGCACCTGGTCGTCCCACCTTAGAGGTGGTCGTCCCACCTTGCCATGTCCCAGTTCTTTCGCATTTCTCTTGTAGACCATTTTTGCTGGAGCTTGTTCGTCCATCCTGGTGACATGTCCCAGCCAGCGCAGCCGCTGTTGCTTTATGCGCTTGACCAGACAGGTGTCCCCATAGAGCTCATACATTTCGCCAACTTTCAAAGGTCCATAAATCCTGCGAAGAAAACGTCAATCGCCGCCGCATCCGCTGATGATATTGCCCATGCTTCTGCGCCGTATTGCAGGACTGGGATGATAAGCGACTTGTATAGCGCTATTTTTGTTCTTCGCTTGAGGCCTCTGCACTTGAACTCCCTACTGAGCCCGTAGAAGCATCGGTTTGCGAGCGTGATTCTTCTTCGGATTTCCAGGCTGATGTTGTGGTCGCCGGTTATCATCGTTCCGAGGTGACAAAAACTTAAAGTTTACTTCATTGAACGATTGCCCGACGGCTGTTTCGAGGACAAAGGTACTTCGTCTTGTCCTCGTCGCTAAGCCCATCAGTTCCGACTGCCTCTCAATCTCTGAAAACGCCATGCTTACCGCCCGTTCGGTTTTGCCGATAATGTCAATATCATCGGCGTATGCGAGTAGCATTACATCTTTATTAAAGATGGTGCCCGATCTGTTGGCATTTGGGCACCGGCGGAGTATATATTGCATCAGCAGATTAAAGAAGTCACACGATAAGGTATCACCCTGCCTAAAACCCTTGTATCAAAAGCGAGGTTCGTTCCTATTTTGACGGGCTTTATGTTCAACGTCATCATGCAAAGCCGAACGTACTTTGCTGGTATACCAAAGGTAGACAGGGCTTCAAAAACCTTGACCTTATCGGTGTGTCGAAAGCGGCTTTGTAATCGACAAAAAGATGGTGATTTTCGATGTTTCTCTCATAGGTCTTCTCCAGGATTTGGCGTAATGTGAATATCTGGTCTGTGGTGGTTTTACCAGGTCTAAAGCCACACTGATAAGGTCCAATCAGTGTGTTAATAAGCGGTTTTAGACGTTCACAAATAATACGTGACAGAACCTTATATGCAATGGGAAGGAGACTGATCCCGCGGTAGTTGGCGCAAATTGCAGGGTCTCCTTTTTAAAGATTGGGCATAGGACACTTAGATTCCAATCGTCGGGCATGCTTTCGTCAACCCATATACGGCAAAGAAGTTGGTGCATGCACCTTACCAATTCTTCCCCCTCCAGCCTTGAACAATTCAGCGGGCAGCTCATCCGCGCCTGGTGATTTGTTGTTCTTTAGCCTTTGTATGGCTAAACAGACTTCCTGTTGGGTCGGCGGGTCTATCTCTATGTTGTCGATTGGTGGCATCGCTACTTCTCTAGAGGCGGCATCATGTTCGTCATCGCCTCCCAGTAGGTTAGAGAAGTAGCTTCTTCATTTGTTAAGCGCCACTTGCGGATCGGTGACCAGATTCCCGTGGTCGTCTTTGCATTGTGCGACTCTGGGCTTAAAACCTTCTGTTAATTGCTTAATTTTTTGGTAAAATTTTCGAGTCTCACTCATGCCGAATAACATCTCGACTTCCTCGCGCATGCGCCTTTCCTGCTCCTTCTTTTTTCTTCTAAAGAGCAGCTTCTCCTCTTTCCTTTCCTCCCGGTATCGCTCCTTAACAGCCCGCGTTGCTCCCGACTGCAGAGTTCTCCTGTAGGCTGCGTCTTTCTCTGCAGTAGCAAGTCGTCACTCCTCATCGTGCCAAGTCCGACTTCGAGGGGACTGGGGACTCGGAGTACCCGAGTATCTCCTTGGCAGCCGTACTCATGGAGTGTGATATACGATTCCACTGTTCGCATATATCGGAAGAAGATGGGGAGGTTTTCCTGAGCAGTTCGGCGATTTTAGCTGTGCTCAGTTGCCAATAAATTTAGAAAAATTCGAGGCATACTCTCACCAAACTGGCGAAATGATTGTGGACAGTTATCCTTGGCTTTCCAAGACACCAACTCTCCATAAGATTATTGAGCACTCAAGGCAAATCATGGAAAATACGGTGTTTCCAGTCGGCTGTTTTGGTGAAGAAGCGTCTGAGTCCCGCAACAAAATTTATAAATCAGATAGACTTCATCACTCCAGAGAGCACAGCCGATTGAAATCTTTGGGCGATGGGTTTAAACGAGCTTTGGATACATCAGATCCAATAGTTTCTTCCCTAAATTGATCGCGACGCATAAAAAACATCAAAATCTTTCCCTTCCCATTGAGGTAATCCAGCTTCTTTCGTGTGAACACGAATATATAAATGATTTTTCAGAACAAGATGAGTTTGAAGACAACAGCCTACATTTTCTTGAAAACTTTGAGCTGGAAAATGAAGAAAATGCTGAAAATAAAGAAAATTAATAAAAAAAATTGTTTTTCATAATTTGGGGGCGTAGCGAAACTCCTATCTGCAACGTAAGCACGTATAGGTGACTGAATTTGGAAAGTTTATATCTGAAAATGCACATAAAAAATTATTTTTTCGATTTTTTGGGCGGAGGGGCGTTCACGCTTATTTTGCTAAAATAGCTTTTAATGCTCTATAATACAATAAAAATACCGCTGTGAAAAATTTCTTTTGGTTAACTCACAATAATAAATGCCAGATAAAGTGGTCAATTTCCCCATAGTGCATTGCCTATACGGCTGCTTCGGTGGCAGTCCAACTGATCACCCACATGCACTCCATTAACTGGCAGACCTGTGATACTGCTAGACGCGGGTTTGAATAATCATTTGTTTATTCAAACACATTGCACTCCCGGCACGCTACTGCGTAGCTACTCCGAACAGCTGGATTATTTTATTTGAATTTTTCCGTTATGCGAGTCACATAACAGAGTGCTGTTGCTTAACAGACTAAAATGCGTCGATAACAATATCCATAGAGATGGCAGCTCAGCTTGAATACATCTAAATCTGGCGGTAATGTAGCTAAATACAGCTGTTTTGCTTTTGTAAACTTGGCAACTCTGTCAGTGATACCCCACAATCTGCAACTTTTTATTTGATATACACTTACCGGCAAACTTTGATTAAATAAAAAAATGAAATTAACAAATCTCTGTCTACTTTTTGTACTCTTTGTGGCCGCTTTAGCCAGCGATACGCCCAAGGTGAAAATTGGCATCAAAAAGCGCATAGAAAACTGTCAAAAGAAGGCCAAAACCAGCGATTTGGTTCATGTACACTACAAGGTAAAAATAAACAGTAAATATAGATCAAGAAAAGCTTTTAACACGCTCTTTTCGCCAGGGTTCGCTGCAAGATGGCACTGAGTTTGATAGCAGCTACAATCGTAACACTCCGTTCTCCTTTACACTGGGCGCACGCCAGGTCATCAAGGGCTGGGATCAGGGAATCAAAGGCATGTGTGAGGGCGAACGACGCACGCTAACCATTCCCCCCGAGCTGGGCTATGGAGCCAGTGGAGCCGGTGGCGGTAAAATACCGCCAAATGCTGTACTTATCTTTGATGTGGAAATGGTTAAAATCGAATCACGCGGTGGTGCAGCCGAGGAATTGTAGTCACATTTTGAATAATAAATGTAAAATTATTAAATTGAAACTTTGAATTGAGTGTTTTCAAAAGATCTTTGGATCGCTTGTTCTACTGCTTAGCAGGCATTTCTGTGCTGTCTTTCACATTGTCTACAACTGCATCTTAATCAGGCAGTTCCAATTTCACCTTCACATGTAGCTCAGCACAAAGTTAAATGGGCGTATCCTGCTGACAATCTCGGGTGGTTGCAGTCTTATTGAGTTGCTTTATCTACATTTCAGGGGCAGTCAATGCCTGCTGCATGTACTTAAAGATAGCCTCTAATCTCTTGAAGCAACTGGGACATAGGCATTCAGGCAGCTTTTGCCCAACTGGTGCCCTTAACTGTAATAAGAGAAGGTCAGTGTGTTTAAAAATTTGAACAGGAATAGTGATTACATCAATATTAGTCCATTTCTTGAGTATGTCTGCCAAGGATTTATCAGGATACTTCTAGCTGGGGTTGGTGAGGTTGAACAGGTCACTGGTTCAAAAGTCTGGCTGCAAAATAGCTAAACGAGCACTACCACTAGCAGTTTTATCTAGTGATGCGCGCGTGAACCATTTTTTTCACGTCCCCAACGCTTCACGAAATAAAAATTTCTTTACGCATAATTCACAATGATTTGTTGGATCAAATATATAGAGAAATATTATTTTATTATTTTAGGACCCTGTCTGTTAGCCGTGTTCGCCTCTCTTCTAACAATCTGTTAATAGCAGAAATTAATGGGCTTACTTGTTGTTTTTTGTTTTAGCGGCATTCGTTTTTCTGGTTGTACAAAGGGGTAAGAGAGAAAGAAAGAATGTTTGAAATGGATAGTAAATTTTGAAATGGGATGATATATAGAGTGGGATTATATAGGAGGGTAGCGCACTCGAAGGGGTGCGTCCAGGTCTCCTGGCGTCAGATTAGTAGGAGCGTTTGGGGCACTCGAACAGGTCACATGTATCAGGCGGGCTTCCTTTACAGTCAGAGCCCACATCTACTACCTCAGGGTTTATTTTGGCGATAAAGCTGTTAAGGTATCATGAGTACCCTGATCTGAGCTGAGCAAGAGTCGAGTGCGTGGTTTGGGGCAGCAGTTTCTTCCTCTTCTTCATTTCTTCCTCGTGAAGGTGGTCCTCATGGGTCGTGGAGTGACATTTTGTGATCGTTCGGAGAGCAGCGTTTTGAGCCCGTTGCAGGTTTCTCCATTGTGTCTCAGTAATTGAGGGTGACCAGGCCGGGGCTGCATAATCAGCAATAGTTCTTCCTATGTTTATAGGCACGGTCTCCTTTTCTTTCCCCCAAGAGCTTCCAGAGATCATATCTTGCGTGCCGTGTTCTCAGCGATTTTGGCGAAGAAGAAGAAGTGATTGTCGAACGCTCCCCACAAAATATCTTTGGGTATTTATTTGTGGGAATCTTTACTTCATCCACGGTAACGTCGAGCTGGGTGTTTTTGTACAGGTGGTGAAAATGGTGGACATGGACTTCTTAGGCGAGATGGTGACGTTCCATGCTAAAAAGAATGTTGTGACTTTCGGGAGGCAAGAGTTTAGACTTGCAACAACATTGTGATGGTCCCGATCCGATCCTAGGATGGTGCAGTCATTAGCATAGATTATAAGCTTGAGGTCAGGGGGCGGAGGCGGGATCGTGGGACTTTTTGTTTTAATTTTCTGTACGTTGTTTTTTCCCCCGAAATTTTAGTAGTTGGCTAGCCAGCGCCCTGTAGCACCTTTGCATGGCTTACCGTATCGAAGGCCTTCGATAGGTCGAAGGCGACTAGCACTGTGCGCTTATGTGGGCTGGGAGAGTTCAGTCCGCCTTACTTGATGGTAAGTTAAGCACATGCATTAATATTTTTTTTTAATTCTAAAAAGCCACATTTACTCCATGACTTATATTTAGGATGTTTTGACTTTATTTCTCCGCTTACGTAAGCTCACGCGCGATATGAAATGCTGCTTACAATCATGGCGTGTCACGCTCAAATTCACTTCACGCGAGGGCCTCTTTTATTTACATTTTTCGCTCATCTCTAATTCAAAGCAATGTCTGGACCTGGTGAGGACTTTCAAGTGGTTACCCGAAAGAAATGGATAGCGCGCAAATGTCTCAGACGACGGGATCGTCACAAATCCGAAAGCGATTACCTAAACGACTGCCCGGATGTGAATGTGGACAAGTTTCAAACGTAAGCACAATAAAATATTTAAACTACAACAAAACCATCTCTGACAATCCCCACTTGTAGACGCCTGGAGCGCCTGTGCACTACGATGTGTCAAAGTGATTACTTCATTTTGGCCATGGAAACAATACAACAGCAATTGGAGGCACTTCAAAGTCCACTGGAACGTTTAGTTTGCCTAGGTCTTGGACCATTTACCCGCACCCATCAAGCTTTGCATCAAGCAGCCTTTGTGATGAGCCTGCAAAAGCATTACCAGATAAAGGAAGCTCTTTATTATGATCCGGTGTTTAGGGAAAGCGAAAAAGAGCTTATACAACGTATGGATGGAAGATTGATGGACGAGGATTGTGCGGGCAAAGATGAGGCACGGTTAACCACTTTATATTATATGCCGCATTGTCCCTATGCTCTGATGCACAACTTGTTATGGAGCAATTGGCAACGTGGGAAGCTAACCAAGGTATTGCTCATCTCGAACAGCTTTGAGATGTTGACATTAAGTCGAAGAAACACAGATGATCATATAAACCGCATAGTTAAGCATTGTCGGGAGATTTCTTTAGAAGATGACTATGAGCAGCCCAATGTGTTTAATGATTTGTCATTGCATACATTTGCCTTGGATCAATTACCTAAAGAGGATGATTTGGAATTTTGGAAACCTGGAGAACCTTTAAAGGTGCTTGAGGATGAAATGGCTAATGAAATTGAAAAGGATTTGAAAGAGATGAGTTTGGATAAATAAATTTTTATTAAAGAGACATGATTTGATTGAGTTCTTGATCTTCTTGCTGCTGGGAACGAGCAGAGGCTTGCTTGCGAGCTCTGGAGCGAGCCTTTTGTATAGTTTTGTGCTTCTTACGCTGCAAAGTAACTCTACGCTTGGGCGGAGCAGGAGGAGGAGTAGCAACCGGCTGTTTCAAAGGTTTTATTTTACGTTTCACGGCCTTGCCATTGGGTTTGGCAGGAAAGGCCCCTGGCAGCAAATGATGCTCCAAATGCAAGCGTCCACATAGCTGAGGTGAGATCATGAGATAACTGTGAGTTTGGGTAAGAAAACTATGATCGTTGGGTACATGATCCTTGAGCTGCTCGGCTAAATTTAGACTCTGCGTAGTGGCCTGCTGTGTGGGACTACAAAGCAGGAATTTATCCTTGTACTTGCTGGTATAACGTAGTAAAAACTCTCCCGTGGGTAAAACATTGAAAAGTTTAAGGAATTCATAGAGCTGGGACAGCAACTGAGGCATGTCTATGTTGTAGTAATCATGCAATTGCTGTTCCACACCGCCAAGCGAAAGTTTCTCCTCCATCAAAGGCTCAAAGTCGGTTAGAGCCACACGCCAGCAGTGTCCATGTGAAACTTGCATTAGTTTCATTTGTAGCCAGGCTTTGAGTAGTTCATATTTGGTCATAATTTCACAGCCACAACGTGGATTATTCTCCAGTTTAAACAAATGACAGCCCATTAGTTGCTTGGCCTGTTTATCCAAAACACCCGGCACCCATATTTGAGTGTAGATTTGAAATGGTTCCAAGTTGTCTCCACTCAAAAGCCAAGAGATTAAGGCTTGATTGGTTTTCTGTGGTTCCACGCAGGCTTCCAAGTCCATTTCCTTTAGTTTATAATCCTGGTTTAGCTCTTTATATACGGCTAAGCCTTTCGTTTCTGTTGTAAGTGTTTCCATGTTTAGCCACAAAGCCTGACCCGGCTGACTGAGATAAGCCTCATAGGCTTGGCTTAACATTAAATTATTCGTATGCCAGCCACATTGACTTGCAGGCAAAGGTGTCTTAAACTCTATCAATTTGTTTTCTCCTTTCTGTTTGATTTCCACAAACATTTCGGTGGGCAAATCCACATAGTCTCCTCCGGGTATCATTAGCATTAACAGCGACTCTAGCGGTATTATTAAAACATCTCCCTGTTCCATTTCCACATCTCCTAGATTCTCTGTCTTGTCCACTTTAGCCAGAGCATAGCGTTCCAGCTGCACACGTAAGCTTTTCATTTGATTTCTCTCTATTTGAACTTTGGGCCAAAATCTCACCTCACCCTTTAGTTCTTTTAGCTTTACTTCCTCCACTTTGGCCACTTGTTCATTCAGACTCTTACAATGTGCCAACTGTGGCAATCCCGACTGTGTCACATACAGTTTATTTTCCAAACTTTTGATTAGTTTTTCCATTTTTCTTCTATACCATTTTTGGTATACCTTAACCATTTCCTTCATGGGTTTAAAGATTTCTTCTTTCTGACCCCTGACATACTCAAAGATGTGCTTCTGCACCAGCTGCTGTTCCTGGGAACGTTTATTTTGTGTGCTTTGCCATATGGCCAAATCCTTTTCCTCCACCGTCTCATTATTTTGCCAGCCACAGAGCACTCTTAAACAGGCCGCCTGCTCGTCTCGTTTCAAGCTGGAGTAAAGTTCTTGGGTATTGGGAAACTAAGCTTTAGCTGTTCATTGGTATGGTCACAAACTGGTTGCGTTATCAACTCCTGGTTGCGTGGATCCTTCATTTTAAAGTTGCGATTGTACGAAGTAAAGGTTTCCGTGGTAGTCGCCAGCTCCTCCCTGAGCAGCTCTGGCTCCACCTCATTGAGAAAGGTGTAGAGAGTGTCGTCCACATTTTCAATTGATTTGTTAAATATTTTATAGGAAGGTTGATTCAGGAATATGGCAGTTCCGGCATACAAATTTAAACCTGCGGCTGCAGTTGTTGTTTTGGCTGCCTCCTCCATGGCTATGGTTATTAGAGATGAGCAAATGGGAGCACAGTCAGCTGTGAATGTGTTGCTTATTTAGTGTGACTTTGTTTTTCATTGTGAAAAATTGAAAAAATAATTTTTAGTTTATACTTCCTATTTCTGAATTCGTGTTTCTGATTTAAAGAAGTTTTTAGATTTTAAAACATTGACTACTTTCAGCCTTATTTTTAGCTAATTTGTAGCTAACCTTCGATTGCTCAAAACTAGAGATGAGCACAATTGAGTCACTGCACATTGGGACAGAATGTTTTCATACCGTCAGAAATTCCAAAAATTGAGGTTGTAAGCCAGGTGCATTCTTCTAGTTCCGTGCTGGACACAGGGCATCAACCACTCCTCTCTTCCAACGAACTCTGTTGTTGGCCGTCGCTTTTAGTTCTCCCGATGCTTTCCGCTTCTCTACCGACAGTCCTGCTCCAAGTTTCTTTGCATCTGCCTGGTGTCCGGTCGAATCCGTTCAGTTCCACTCCATTGCCCTTCTAGCCTTTTCCGAAATGGATGCCCTATCCAGCTCCATTTCATTCTGCGTATTATGATGTCAACACTCTTTATATTTGCGCATTTTAGCAGCGCGGAGTTCCGTAAACTGTCAGTCCAGAAAATACAAAATATACTACGCAGGCATCGGTTCACATATGTTTGAATTTTCGACTATAGAAGTTGTTATTTTCAATGTGGAGGAACCGTATGGGAGCACTGGCATTACGTTAGACTTGAAAAGCCTGATTTTAAGCCAGTGTGGATACGATGAGCATCGCCATACGGCCGACAGCATACCAAAAGCACCCTTAGCTTTCTGAAAGCGCTACTCCACATCGAGTTTCGTACTGATGGGCCTGCTAAGGGTAATTCTGCCACATCGTCCCACGCTCAAGGTGATTCTTATGAGTGCCACCGTGAGAGCAGGATTTCTGTGATTATTTCGATAAATGTCCCATGTTTCGCATAGAGATGTTTCCCGTCAAAATGCTGTATCTGGAGGGATGTGTTAACCCTCACTGGCTACCGATTTCCCAGTCCAGCGGGCCGGCGTTTTAAACGTGATCGGCCCGAGCGCCAAATGCTGCATCAAGCCATGATTGAACCCTATACTCGTCGCTTACGCGGCAGCGGCCGCTATGATGATCGTGTCCTGGATTTGTTGCGTCTGCCCGAATCGGAGGGATCTGAAAGTATCGAACTCATATCGATATTCTGCGTCAGCCCTTGGAAAAAAGATTAAGGAGGAGCTGATCGAAGAGGTGGATGAGGGTAGTGAGTGTATTACGCTTATGAGTGTTCTTTAACTAATCAAAAATGTAACTTTTTAAAATCGGGCCGTTTGGAATTTGAGGAATTTGTGCACCAATTGCAACCCGTAACGTGAATTTGAACGTGTCACGGCTTTAAAGTGAGCAAAGACATAGATTCGAGCGTGAATATCCGGGTGGATTCATTCGTGCACTAAAGTCGAACATCATTGATACGAGTCATGTACAATAGTATTAACGAAATTCAAGAGACGAACTTCGAGTGAAATTTTTTAACAAGTAACATCAAAAAAATCTGATTCTATGGTACGGGCACACTCAAATGAGATGACTGCAAACTGGCACATTCAAGCCTAATTCCACGAACCCGAAAATTTCGCTTGCGTTGGGCAATTGCAGCTGATGTGCTTAAAATTTGAATTACGTGTGACACAACAAAAGAACAAAAAAAAATCAACCTTAAGAACTGAAATGAAAGATAAAAATTGGCGTGTTGCAATTCATGCAAAGAAGTGCTGTCGTGTTCTTCTCTGCGTGACACAGGTGGGTTGTTGCGACAACGGTGTATTCGGCAAGGATCAAATAAAATCGGTCTTACACAACCAAATTTAAAAATTTAAAAACGGCCGTTGTGTGTTACAGTTTGTTAGAATTATTTATAACAATTGATACTTTGTCTTATTGCTAAACTTTGTTTTGTTTATTTTTCTTAAGGCGTTGGCTTCTGAGCTTTAGCTCAGGCACTAGTCAATATTGGCGCGGATTTTGGAAGACAAGATATCAACAAGTTGTTAGTTTCCAGGAAGAATCTGTCTACAACTGTTCTTCCAAAACATAATACCACATTGAAAACCTCGATGGAACAGGATCTTAACACTTTCTGTATGGCTTTTGCCACCGACTTGTGAACCCACCTTTAAGCCAATGTGCGTGTCACAATTTTAATTTAGCTATTACAGATTCAATCGAAAATAGTGACATATCTGATCTCAGGATATTAATAAGTGCTTTGAAGAAACTTGTAGGGATTTTCAAACATTCTCAATTGAATAAAAAAATTCACAAATCATTGAAGCAGCACGAAAAAACCCGATGGAACTCCATTTACACTATGCTTCAAAGTATTCTCGAAGTTTCTAATGACCCTGTCAAAACATTTTGATTGAAAAGAATCTCTAAATTAAGATAGCAGAGATTGACTCTGAGTTTTTAATAAATTTCAAACCATTCTTGAAGCCATTCAAGGAATGCTCAGAGCGGTTAAGTTCTGATACAGAACCAGTTGTTGAAGAGTATGTTGTATGGAACGAAACCAAAACCAAAATATGTGAGCCGAATTTCACAGATTCGTTAATAATGAAATCCATTAAAAAAGTCACTCAAAATTCTGTTAAGAATCAGGTAAGAACCACATTCATTGCATGAAGTTGCCTTGTTTTTTAAATCAAGAATACAAAACACTTTGTTTTCTTTCTTTGGATAAGCAAAACGATATATTTTTCTCTTCTTCTTTTTTTTATTTTTAAATTTTAATATTGGAATCGAAAGCAACTTATTTAATTTTTAATAACTGCTTCGTATTTTGCTAAACCAATTTTTTTAGTAAATGCATATTATTCGTGCGTGATCATTCGTGACGGCATCTTTAATCGTGCGTGATCATTCGTGACGACATCTTTTAAAAATTACGTGTGTGAATCGTGCGTACGGAGATTTTTATTTCGTCGTTTTTTAATCGTTCATGACGTGAGAGAAATGAAAGAAAACGGACTAAAAAGACTTTTGTACCTTTTTTACCTGGGATTGAAATATCTGATCACTTTAGACCTTAACGGGGGTCAGTAATCTTATTTCAATGGATGCAGAAATAAATTTGTTCTAAATTTTATTTTGTTATTAACTAGTTGTTTATATTTTTTTTAAAGGGGTTGTTTTTTTTAGTCGTCCTCTAAATTTTTTTTGTATTGTATAAAATAATTTTTTTTTTTTTTTTATTAAATATATAAACTTATTTTTTTTTAATTTAAATATTTATATATTTTTTTTTTTTTATAATAAATATTTTTTTTTTTATTTTTTTTTTTTCCTTTTTTTTCCTTCTTTTTTCCTTTTTCGGTCCCCCTACCCCCCTCCTCTCCCCCTCGTTGGTTTTTTGTCTTTCCCTTATGTTTTGTTTTTGTATTTTTTTTTTTTTTTAATTTTTTATTTTGTTTTTTATTTTTTTCCATTCCTAATAAAACTCGACCAGAATGTTAGGCTTCACTTAAAAGCAGCATGTACCAAAAACTGCCCAATCTTTAAAGTCATTAACCCAAATGCCCAGAAAACGGAGCACCCAAAACCCTATAATACGAAATCTAATTTTAATTTAGATTTAACAGCTTCTCCACCATCCAAAATGTTACACCCTTCACCCACCATAAGTCAACTCCTCACCCCCGATTAGAAAAATATGCCAGAAATGAAATCGGGGCATCCTTTGAAAAAAACCCTGTTTTAATTATTTCGATTCCACTCCATTTAGCTATTTTCTAGCTATTTTGCTGCTCACGCTAACACAACTGAATCACTGTGACAAAATTGAAAGGAGTTGGCAGCACTTGCTCGCTATGAACAGCTGTCAGCACAGTTTTAGAGCAAAAAATTGTTGTTTGTTATTAAAAATGAACGATCCCAACAAAGCAATCAGCGTTAATCTATCTTCGCTTTTAAGTTTAAAAGCCGAATTACTACGCAAACAGCATGAGGTGAAGATGGCCAAGGCCACCCAGGCCACGGCCAGCGAATTTAAGCCCAAAGAAACAGCCTCCTCCAAGTCAAGCAAAACAAAAGAGCGCGAGCAGGCATACAAGGAAGTGAGCCGTTCCGCCGAGGCCAAGGTCTATGAAACCGAAGACCATGCCCAGTTGGACAAATCGCGGCGTGTGCTGGAGGCCAAAAGCAAGTTTTATGATCGCATGAGTCGTAGCGGTGGCAGCCTCAATTCCGATGATAATTGCTTGGTAATGTTCAATCGTAAAAAACAGGAAGACCATACTGCTCCCAGGCTCAGCAGCCCACGAGAGAGAACTCTCAGTAGCAGCAGCAGCAGCAGCTCTAGTGATGAGGATGATGGTAATGAAGTGGAGTATGTGGATTGCCTGGGGCGTACACGAAAATGTTTGAAGCGTGACTTGGCGGAGGCTAAGCGAAGAGACGCACAACTGGCACAGAGTATGCCCGAGCGTTTGGATCAGACCAAAGCCAACTGGATGTTGGATGCCGCGCCAAGCAAGCAGAATGAATCCGATGATGAAGAACCCAGTTTTGGACCACCCGCACCACCACCAGAGAGTGTCTACAGTGAAGCTTTGTCCACCATGACCAAACATGATGAACAACGCATGAATTGGGAGCGCAAAGAGCAGGAAAATGTGGATAAGCCCGATGTGCACTATCAGGATGTGTTCTTTGATGAGGCACGCACACATGGTGTGGGCTATTATGCCTTCTCCACGGATGAGCAAGAGCGAAAGCAGCAACAAATCGAGCTGGATCTGGCACGCAAAGCCACCGCCGAAGAACAGAAACGTCGTGATGAGATGCGTATTAAAAGGGATAGCCTAGTGGCAGATCGCGTGTTGGCGGCCAAAAATCGTATACGTGCACGCAAAGGTTTGCCACTCATTACCAAGGAAGAGTACGAGCGGGAGCAGCAGGAACAGCAACAGCAAGAAACAGCCGAAGCGGAGAAAAAAGAGCGTGCAGAGCGCAAGGCGAAAGAAAAGCTGGAGCAACAGAAAGCTGCAGAGGAGGCAGAACGCGAAGAGTTGCGCAAAGAGCATGTACGTGATTGGGATAAGGATAAGGATCACAAGCCCAAGCTACGAAGGAACAGTAACGATGAGGAAGAGCCGCAGGAACAGGAATGGCAATACAAGGCCGAGCGTCTGCCCATGTCTCAGGAGCAATGGAATGAAAGACAAAGGGCACTACGCCAGGCAGAATTTGCACCACCCACCGAAACCGAATGGTTACCACCACCCAAACGTACCAACTTTAACAGCATGCCGACACCCCTGGTTGCACAACAGGAATTCTCAAATTTCCATTCCACTAAGCAAGAGAAACAGTTCCAGCGACGCAACTATTTGGCCTCCCAAGATCAGGAATACGAGCAGGAGGAGGCAACTCGGCGAACAGGTGCTGCCATACCACCGCCAGTTGGTTTGGATGATGCAACGAATGCCCCGCCCAAAGCCAAACGCCCCAAATCTCAAGCCGAACTGGAACAATCCATTGAGGCGGGCCTAAGATTTTTACGCAATAACTGCGACAAAGGTGTGTTGGCCAATAAGGCCACTTGGACGGCCAAGGCTGACTATTAAATGTAACATTTTTTGTTTGTTTTTCTTTAATTTATTGCTTTGTGTAAAGAAATTCCTTAAAAAAACACAATTTCCGTACTGGACAAGTTCTCTATTGTCGGGGGCGTTGACACAATTCACATCAGGGTGTGGTATAGAATAGGGACAAGCCATCGGTTACAATAATTGAGTATGTTCTTAGACCAACTTATTAAAGTTTCTAGAGAATAAATTGCTTTAGTTAAACCCCAAATAAACTCTTTCGATAAGCTCCATTTACACGATCAGATCACTCAGATGAGTTTTTGTCAGACCCAAACTCATCTGATCAGTTCAGTTTCGCTTTTAAACATGCCTGAGAAGCTCAGATGAGCCAGTTGCAGAACCATTAGTTTATCAGAATCCTTTGGTTTTATATTTAAAATATTTTTTTTTTTTTTTTTAATATATAAAGAAAGGGAAAAAAAAAAAAAAAAATTAAAAATAAATTTTTTTTATTTAAAAAATAAAAAAAAGTTAAATTCCTTTTTCCCCCTCTATTAATTTTATTTTTTTTTTTATTTTTTTCTTTAATTAACTTTATATGGAAGCTATAGAGCGATATATTCATCCGATTTTGATCAAACTCTCTAAAATTGTGTTGAGACAGATAATATTTATAACTGAAACGTACAAAGACGCTACCATTGAAAAACAAAAAAGTTTTTCACCCTAAAACTATTTTTTCGACCGATCATTCCTATGGCAGCTATCTGCTATAGTCATCCGATTTGGGTCAGACTTGACAGAATTATGTGTTAGCATATTATATTGATCAGTAACGAGTTTGGGAGCGATAGCATTGAAAACAAAAAGTTTTTCATACTAAAACTTTTTTTCAGATCTACCTTTTGTATGGCAGCTATACTATATAGTTGCCCGATTTGCATAAAACTTGCTGAAATTATGTGAAAGCATAAAAAACCTTTAAATACGAGGTTTGGTAGCGATAGCATTGAAAACAAAATAGTTTTTCTCACTAAAACTACTATTTTAAGCGATCGTTCCTATGGCAGCTATATGCTATATTCATCCGATCCGGCCGGTTCCGACAAATGTGCAGCGTATTTGCACCAAAAGACTTCGTGCAAAGTTTGGTTGAGATAGCTTTAAAACTGACGGAGGAGATAGCATAGAAACAGACGGACGGACGGACAGACGGACATGGCTATATCAACTCAGCTCGTCACGCTGATCAAGAATATATATACTTTATGTGGTCGGAGATGCTTCCTTCTGTGCGTTACAAACATCTGGACAATTTTAATATACCCTCTTCAAGGGTATAAAAACGGAAGCGAAAAAAAATGCACAAAAAATAAAAGAAAGTATACAAAGCGAGCAATGTGAAGCCGTGACTGGCTTCGACGCTGAGTAGAAGGCAGAGATGTGGCCCAGCTTAAGTTGTGCAATGCGAGGATCCAGAAATTTTCACAAATTTTTATTCAAAATTCGATATCAATTGTATATCGTAATTTCAGAAACTCATTTAAAATCTACCGAACAATTATGTGTGGTTCGATTAGCCAGAAATATTGTGCGGCCGAGTTCAAGCATACTTCGAAAATTTTATCTAAAGCTTGGTATTCAACTAAACAAAGGAACTGTCAAAACATAAAATTCCATATAAAAATTACGCTCTAGTACGGCTGGGGTCAGTCGGTCTATATTCGTCAACCCAGCGTTGCTCCTTGTACGGTAATGAGTCGTGACGCCTGTCAAAATTGTAGGAGAGAGAGAGGCGTACGCTCTAATTTTTTTCTATGAGAGAGCGTGTGCAAAGAATAGGAAAGGATTTGAAAAAAAGGTATAACAATCGTCGAACACCCTATCAGCAAAATATTTCACAACATGCCAGTGGAATCCATTGCAATGCGCGCTAATTATTAAAATTTATAATGAATATCATGCGTCCGCATGAAATGCAGGATGACGTGGACTTAGATTTGCCGGACATTACTTGTGAGGAGAAGATCTTAGAAATCCGTCCAGCCGTTCTGTGTTTTATATTAATAGATTTAATATAAAATTAATAATTTTAACGAGAAAGGCAAAGCTAACTTCGTCTGTACCGAAGTTTTGATACACTTGAAATAGCTTGTCTCAACGGTTAGCGACTTCGACCAAACTTCGCAAATCAGCTTAAAAACATTACATATTACCCATGACCGTGTTTGAGAGCAGTAATATTGAAAACAAAACAGTTTTTCTTACTAAAATCCATTTTTCGAACGAACATTTGTATGGCAGCTACAAGAAGTAGTCATCCGATCCGGTCGGTTCCGACATATTAGCAGCGTGCAGTAAAAAGAAGACTCTGTGCAAAGTTTCAGCTCGATAACTCTAAAACTGAGGGACTAGTTCGCGTAGAAACAGACAGACGGACAGACGGACGGACAAAGCTTAATCGACTCAGCTCGTCATGCTGATCAAGAATATATATACTTTATGTGGTCGGAGATGATTCCTTCTATGCGTTGCAAACTTCTGGGCAAAATTATAATACACTTTTCAAGTGTATAATAAAAATTTATAATGAAGAGTACGTAATGTGAAATATTTATATTGTACATTGCCGTCAAGAGAGAAGCATCTCTCTTGGGTTGCAAGAGCGTCGCTTATATCACCCTATGCATGGCATTGGGTCGAAAAAGCGTCGCTTATTTTGCTTCTATGCATGGCATTGCGTCGACCTAGCGTGCCTGGACAGTCGTTAACGTATTGAGCGGACATCCCCTTGCAAAATACGTCAGTCGAGCCCATTGTGAGGGAAATAAGCGTGCGTCAACGACAGTCACAATATCGTCGACGGAACGTTGATATAGCGTCGGTCGGCCGTACTAGAGGGTATAGAAGGTCCAATACATTGTACATTGGATAAAACCATCATGGATCAGCACGTGTTCGTGAATTTTATGGAGACAGTAATGCTACTCTTTGCAGAATACGAAATGCCGATCGCATGGGTCTTTCAACAGGACAATGACCCCAAACACACCAGCAAAAAAGCTAACTAATGGTTCAGGGCAAACTTTGTGAACTTCGTGGAGTGGCCTGCTCAGTCGCCTGACCTGAATCTGTGGTCTGACGTCAAGAAGGCAGTTGCTGCTTCTAAGCCAAACACTATCGGATCACTTTCGGAAGAAATTAAATAGTCCTGGTCCAAAATTCCCCTTAAACGATGCCAGGACTTAGTTGATTTCATGCAATAAAGAACACTGTACTAAATATTAAATGATAAATATAGATTTAGTGTTAACAGTTCAAAACTGTTAACTAAAGAATTCCTTAATTATTGGCCATTTTTTTTTTTAATTTTCAATCTTTTTTTGAAAAGTGGTGCTATTATTTTTTTCGCCTAATTTGATCAATTTCTAAAATTGTGCTCAAAGTTTCTTTAATGTTAAAGATCTGAGTTGGGTAACAATTTAAAATTTGCTTGTGGTGGTGGTGCTATTATTTTTCACAGCTGTATATGAAATACTCTGACGAAAGGATTTTAACGTAGTGCTGGATACAGCTCGTAAGGCAAAGATTAATAGTATGAGTTTGTCAAACTACATTTAAAAGTGCTGAAATCTGTCGGCTTACAGTTGCTTGCCTTAGTTTAGAAAACACTTGATCTCCTTTCTAAATGTATTTAACATCACTTAGGATTCTTTCCTTGGAAGTTGCATATTGAATATTGTAAATTTCCTGAATACTGAATGTTCTTCAGTTGGTAGGGTGTTTCTTCACCTTAATGTATCTTACAAAAGGGATGTATTTTCTGCTATCGTCTTCGACGAAACCAATATGCGGCTAGTAAATGAAAAATCAACCAATTTGACAGACGAGCGCACAAGACAGTCACAAAAATACGAATACGACAACGAATGTGTATTTGATTTTGAATGTCTGTCACACGGCATAAGTTTTTACAGCTAGTGCACTTGCTGTTAGAAATACAGGTACTCTTACAGATATTCAACATATTTCTGAAACTTATGGAAGACTTCAGCTTATCCGGCTTTATATAATTTTGTACAGAAAAACTTGGCTTGGCTGTAAGGCCAATATTACATACAATTTTGTACATGAACACTAAACTTGAAAAGTTATTTAAAATTTGTTTACGACTTAAATTTCGAAAATAACACTGGAAAACGGAGTATAAACCACTAAATTGAACCAAACCCGTAGTATGGTTTGTTCTTAAAAGTATGCTTTAAGCCGAACGGGTTTTTTAAGACCTTTATGAGCCACTGCAAACGGACGGGTTGCATCGCTAAAACGAAACCGCGGTGCTTGAAGACCTCTCTAAGGGAGTTTTTTATTTTAGTACAAACACACTTGATGGCTGCTTGCAAAGCTGAACTTACAGCTAAATTTTAAAGATCAAAGAATCAAGTGCTTGTTGTGCACACTAGCATGCACGGAGCATGGTTATTTGTCAAGATTAGCCTTAAGTTCATCCTTCATCCGCATGTGTGCGCGCGCTTAGCCATTGAACTGATCCGGTTTTAAATTTAAATCGGGCCGAACCCGCTCTGAGTTGTCCTTTCAAAACGTTTTGGAGACATGATATATACTAGAGTTTGCGATTGCATCTGTTAATCGGAACTACACAGAGGAAAAAACCTGTTCAGAAAATGAGTTGCCTTCAACTTAAAATAAGAACAAGATGTTTTCAAAATTCTTGAGAACAAATGTTCCAAATGTTTTTGGAACGAGTAAATTTGTTCTCAATCAGATAATATTTGGCTAAAAGCAACAACAAAACCTGTTTTCAACACAGATATATACAAGAGAGAGTGATTTGGCTCTCTTTTTGATCTCTCTCTCAACAAGGCATAAGTGGCCCTCTAGACGTGCATCTGCAAAGCTGTCCAATGGCTGAATGGGCAAGCGCGTCCGTCCATACGTTTGAGTACATAAGGTACCGGGATCAAATCCCAGTCAAGCCTGAACTCTGTGATTTTCTAAAATACTTAAATGAAAAGAGGTAGGTGGAGTGGGTCGTTGAAGCGATGTTTCTGATTCCCATAGAATCTATGGGTGGAGGGAGAAGGCAGGCGCGCATATCAGGAGTCTTGCCTCCCTTCACTTACAATAAAACAGAGGTATGTCGTCCCCGTTTCACACTATTCCACCCAAATGTGAGATATTCGCACACACCTGGTCCAAGTGCAATCAAATTTTTTTCCTAGTTGAGTGTAAAATGTTCTTGAAAACGGAAACATGTTCTCAATAATGGAACAATCAGGCCTATTCTCAGTTCCAATTCGGGTTTCGTATAACCGTTTGTACTTTGAACTCTATGTTAATAAGATTGTATGGAAAGTTACACTTATATCTACGGTTACTAGATCCGCTTTCAGTAAAAGTGGAATTGCTCAAGCAGCTTAATGCCAAGTGGATTCAATTCGTAGAAAAATGAAGCCTTGATCTAGTAACCACAGATTTTCTTCACACATTCCATTCAAATTTGTAAGAGTAATATCGCCAATTCAAACGTTTATACGAAAACCGAAGTGGAATTAAGAACAGGCCTGAATATCAGCTAAATATGAGTATTTACGTTTTCAAAAAACTGTTCTTGAAGTGCGAACATTGTAAATGAAAAAACCCGTTTATGCATACTTTTTGGTAACGATTGTGCTCAATTTGAGTCCAATGTTCTCGGTTTTTCCCTCTGTGTGGGACTCTTCCACTAAACATCCTCTTTAATACAGGAAGCAATAATGATATTGAACTGCATTGACTTCTTTCAGAATTTTTTTGTAGTTTTCTCCTCTTTTCAGGGTAGAAATCTTTGCATCTACGATTCCATAAAGTCAATGGAATAGATCTGCGTAATCTGTATTATACAATCTAATATTGTCTGCCTTTCAATGTAAAGTATTTTGAAATATTGAATAAAAAACTACTAAAGATTTAAGATGCTTCAGAAACGCTTAAAAAAGACTGGAAATGGTTTTCGTATTATCTTAAAGATGAAAAAAAGCCATAAGCAAAGCTAGCTAATGATAGGTCCTTGACAAAGTTTTACAGACAAACTTTTCTATTTATATTTAGGAAGAATCTTTAGTAAAAGAAAACAGAATAAACTTGCTTCCCAACCGATGGCTTTAGCTTATATTCAAGCACTCCTTTTCATTTCCTATACCCCCAGGAGTATCAATAATCTTTAAAGTTTGGCCTTTAGGGAGAAGAAACATAATGCTTAACGGTGGTAAACTGACGGATACCTTCTCTAAATATACGTTAATAGGTTACATTTGAAAATATTCACTAATTTGCATATAACTAACAAGACCCTAAGCCAAGTTTATGGAATTTTTGTAGATTAATTTGGCCCCAACTCTAAAGCATATCTCGGTCTACCATGTCAATTACAATTTCGGACATTTTTTGGCGACACAAATCGTTGGGGGGGAAATTTAAAGAGGGTGCTCCCTCATCTTCTGCCAGTTTATCCTGTTGCTGGTACATATCCGGGGCATCTTCCGAGGAACAGGTGCTAATGGGTATAATATCCATGGCAAGTCCTAGTGCGAAACGTCCATAGGTTTTCAACTCCACGGCAAAGCTGGACATTAAAAATCAATGATTTACACAACCAAGATTTAAAAGATGTTAGAGGAGACTTACAGAGCCTGAAACTTTTCCAACGTATCGCAGTATTCCGGCAACGTAGAGGAACACAAAATCTCTAGCCATTTGTACAATTCCTCCGTATAGATTTTGAGCAAAATTTGCAGATTGGCATCCCGCATCTCCTTTGTCGTGCAGCAAAACAACAAGTTGGCTATATCCAAGGCTATGGAGCTGTAACGTACCAATTGGAAATCAATTAAGGCCACCTCCAGCACACGTTGAGGATCCTCGGGATCATAGCGGTACAGGAAATTGTTGACCCAACAATCGCCATGACAGATGGCTGACAGGGGCGACTGTGCACTGGCCAGTTTCACCATTTGGCCAAAGAAGGAAGAACTTTCGGCAAAATTGCGCATGGCCTGGACATATTTGGAGTCGGGTGGCAATACATCGGAGACCATTTTGATGGCATTCTTGGTGAGACGGGCATAATAGTTACGATACCAGCTGGCATTCGCTGTGCAAAAGATGCCCTCACTTATGAGACTGCTCAGTTTGTGGAACTCCAGGGGATGCTCGAATTTATAGGCCAGACTTAAGGCATGCAGCTGAGCCACCTGGAGCAGCACCGCTTGTGTTTCCTCCATGCTTAGACCTTTATGGCGATCGGACATTTCAAAGCCTCTCTCGCGCAGGTCCTCTAAGAAAAACAGAAATTTAAAGCCTGCTTTTTAGCTCTAGGATTACTAAAGACTTACCCATAATAAGCAGATCCTGCCTGGCCGTATAGCACTTGGGTATGGCCTTAAAAAGCACAACGTTTGATTTTTTGCTCGATTTGCTGGTCTGAAACTTGAGCAATTCCGGCATAATGGTGGTATAGAACTCTACCTCATTGCTAAAAATTGAAGGATTAATCTGATGAGCTTCCAATTAGATTGTAAGGTTTTAGTTTTAAGTTTACCGAAACAGTTTTTCACTTTTGTAGGCCTCTCTTTGCTTTGCGCTTTGCGGCAGGACTTTGCATATGACATTTTGCTCCCACTTGTGTTGGTCGCCCTCGTGACTCCGCCTCTTGCCCCTTAGCTTTATGCGGTACAAAGCCGCGGTGTAATTGTCTCCGCGACCAGAGCCCGGAGTTAGCTGTAATATATGTAAATATTTTAAATTTTGTATCTCGGCTATTGTCCCTCCACCCACCTCAAACGCTTCGATTTGTATATCCGGCTTGAATATCTCCTGGAATGTTTCCAGTTTTAGCATTTGTTGGCTTTCCTCTACCACTTTGGTTGTCGTTGTTGTTGCGGTCTCTGTAACGCCCATTTTTTGTGACTTTCCGGCTAGAATCTGCGTATGGTAAATTTAAGGTTTTTATTTTTTGTTATGCACGCCTTGCACTTTGCACGTTCATTCATCGATTTGCCTTGCCCTGCTCTCCCTCTTCTTTACATCCTTTAAGGACTTTTGCGTATTGGACCATCATCGCTATCGAAAATTATCCTGGCAAAGCTATCGGAAATCGTCAGTGTTGGCAAACGGCAAATGGTTGCTGTTAACAGTTATGCTATGTTTACACTGCGACACAACGCTTCAGCTTTTCACCACTGCACTGTGGGCCAGAAATCTTATTTTTACAGAAGAAGCCTAGCTGGGAAGAACAGAAAACACTTCGTTCGGCTTTAGAATACAGTATGTGTTCAGTTCACACCATTTTTAAACTTGTGTGTGTACTTGTGGACAAGCTGTGCGCGTGTCCACACACTTGAAGTATGAAGTTGTATAACATATACATACCTTACAAACTTGGACACTGTTTAGTACTAGGTGTATCGGATGGTAATGGGTGTCAAAATTAAAAAACTTAAAAAAGAAATTTTGTATGAGAAGAGGAGGGAATTGAACACTGAAACACATGGACGACGGCGCGTTAGCTCACTGGACTACTTGGCTTATGGGAAAACTGGCGACAAAATCAGAATTAACACAGAAATCACTAGCGATTTTCGTATAAACGCTTGTATTTTATATTAAAACTGCTCGAATTTATATAATATGTGAAGAGGCACCAAAACGCACGGCTACTAGATCAGATGGGGAAAACAACTGTGTACTCGAAACGTAGTGAGATATTCCCATTACGTGGGCACCTACTGCGATGCATATTGTGGACCAACCTTATTCACCTCTGGGCCGCTGCGTAATGTTGTCTTCCAGGCTGCAATTGTGGCTTGTCCCTGTACGAAAGACTTGGCAAAAATAGTCTATTGGGGTCAAATCGTACGATCTTGACTACCAATGGACTGGTCCTTAACGTGAGGTCAATTGCTCACCACACTCGCCTCTCAATTGGTCCACGGTTTTGCTAATTGCTTTGTGTGCTGAAAAAGACGGTAATCATCGCACGGTTCTTTGCTTCATTGACTGTTCTGTTCTTACTGAGCATTTTTGGCGTTACCACATGCTACGAAGTGTCAAAAAATGTATACTAAAAACCGATATTGCAAACAAATCACACCTTTTAAGTACCAGATGCATAAACTAGATGCAAAACTACATTTGGACATGTAAACAAAATTATTTTTCTGGATAGGTTGCATCAATTGAATATTTTATAAATTAGTTTAAACATTGAAATTTGCGTTTTAAAAATAATTCAAATCCTACCAAAGTCTCATATTGTCAAAAAAAAGAGTAAAATTTGATTTCAGTGTCACGTGACGCTGACGTCATTCATATTTTGTGTTGTTTTGATTTGTGGAGTTTCTCGGCAAACACACACACAAGAGGATGGGAGGAGAGAGGAAGCGAAGAGGTAGGAAAGATGCTGAAGAGGAGCAACTGAGTGGGTTCTGGGAAAGATCTGGGTGCGATCTTGATGGGATTTGGTGGTATGTGGGAGGGATTTAGATGGACTTATCTGGGCGGGATCTGGGTGGAATTTAGGAGCGATATAGGTGGGATCTGTGTGGGGTTTAGATGAGGATCTGGGTGGGAGCTGGGCGAGATCTGGGTGGGATCCGGATGGGATCTTGGCGGGATCTGGAAGGGATCTGGGTAGTATCTGGGCAGGATCTAAGTGGGATCTGGGGATCTACTATAAGTGGAATGTAAGTGGGATCTAGCTATATTGGATTTTGGTAGGAGCTTTTTGGGTAACAAGACTTCCTGAAAAAATTAGAGAACACTGCAGCAAGTGATCTTGTTGCTGGTATTTCTACTCCCTGTTAGTTTTCTTGATTTGAAAATAAGTCATTAAACTAAGCATCATGTTTCACATCGAAGACTCGTGAGTCTTAACGACACTCACAACTTTTTATACCCTGTTCTCATTAAAAATGAGAAAAAGGGGATCATGAAGTTGTGCAAATGTATGTAACAGCCAGAAGGAAGCACCTCCGACCCCATAAAGTATATATATTCTTGATCAGCATCAAAAGCCGAGTCGATTTAGCCATGTCCGTCTGTCCGTCCGTCCGTCTGTCCGTCTGTCTGTCTGTATGAACGCGTCGATCTCAGAGACTGTAACAGATAGAGCCACAATTTTTGGCATGTATACTGTACCCACATCGAGTTTGTTTTAGATTTGGAAAATTCCTTCTTCTCCATCTTTTATCAGCGAAAAACTGTCTTTCTCTCTGTATAAACGCGTTGATCTCAGAGACTATAAGAGGTAGAGCCACATATTTTTGCATGTATGTAGGTGTATATCGTACCCAAATCAAGTTTGCTTCAGATTTGGCAAATTCCTCCCCCTCTCCTTCTAACCGCGAAAACTGTCAGACATAAAATTTTTAAGTTTGAACCTAATGATTGATTATATATTCTATTATGTATGCCACTACAAGATCCGAGCAAAAACACCGAAGATATGCAAGTGCGCCTCTCCAATTATTCAAATAAATTTTTAAAATAAAAGGAGTTCAAAGCTATAGGAACCACATTACTTGGAACAGGGTATTTTGCTGTCGGGGCACTCGACCGCAACACTCTTACTTGTTTTTCATATCATTTCTAAGCAATAACCTTTTAATTTTAACCGAAAATAATATCAATTTGTCAAAGAAAAAATTAAACAAATATTCTTTTTATTTTCGAAACTCTCACAATGGGAAAGGAATGTGTAGAAAACGCGAAAATGAAAGAGACAGATAGAGTTCAAATCTAAACTTCAAGCAACGTAAAGAAATGTATAAGTAGGCTCACAGCCATGTGCCCAAACGCATGCCTGATAGCTTATTGCGGTAAGATGCCATGCCAATTTGTGACGTGCAGGTGGTCCCGAGTTCGATCCCCAGTCAAGACGGCGGGGTGAAGAAATTATAAATTCGTTCTTTTTCTGTTTCTATAAATCAATAAAAAGGAGTACTTAGCTAAAGCAAAACTTAGTAGTATTGGAATGCCATTTGGAATTAATTTTTTTCGTTGTATAATAATGAAATTATAAAATATCAATTATATCTTAAAAATATCATTTTGATACGGCAGAAAATTCCACTTTGATATTTTCGAACAGGTCAATTTCAAGTTTGTCGTATCGGCTTATTCAGATCATATCATTTTTTTTTCTGTGTGTAAATGCGGACCTTACTTCTAAGTAAGAGTTTGTTATTGGAGTTGAGTAGCCAACTCATTCTCGTCGCCTTGCTGCGTAGGTTGCCTGCTACTTCGGCGGCAGGCTGCTTGAAGGTAGGCCTCTTATCCAGGGTCACTCCCAGATAGTGTGCGTGAAACTAACATAATTCTCAGCGTTGATGGATATATTCCAGCCACAGGCGCAGTTCTCAAACCTTTTCAGATAGTCCTGCAAGGCGTCTGTTGCTTAATCGACGCATTTTTCAAGTACCAAGATTGCCGTGTCGTCGGCAAAGGTTGCTATAAGGAGGTCCTGAAGTCCCTCAATGGGAATGTCCAGAGCAGTAGGCATCTCTGCTGTGAACAGGCTGTACATGGTTTATTTAATTTAGTGATCCTTCTTTTGACTGCTGAGGTATCCAGAATCCTTCGCATAGTAATGATCTTTCTAGCAGCTTGCCAAATGCTGGGAGGAGGCTTATAGACCTGTAGGAGTTCAGCTCATCTGGGGGCTTCCCATTTTTGTGAAGCATCACTATGTTGGCTTTTTTCCATGCACTGGGAAAGTAAGTGAGGCGTAGGGCTGCGTTGGTAATGAATTTTTGTTGCGAAAGATGCAGTCGCTTTTAGAGAATGAACTTTAACTGGAACACTTTGTGATCGAACTAGATTTTCTAATAAGAATATGAAATCTCTTGAAGTTCTGAAACACCTACGGATTTTTTGAACGTTTTGCAACACCTGCGGAGGGCGAGGGGTACTTATGGGCACTCTCAACGCAAATGTGCCAAATGTGAAAATACAAACAAAATTTAAGTGTTTTTTCGATAATTTATGTAAACGCTCACGAATGAGAACTTGTTTTATATTTTTATTCCGGCAGCTGTTGAATTCCTAGCTGGGACTTCAATTTTAACAAAAATCAACTTTGAACGGCTGCCATTCAAAAACCATTTGGACCTAAAATATCTGTATATATTGAAAATCATTTCCCACAATCGTTTCATTCAATTTCCCAAATAAAAAACTTCAACTTTTGTCCAAAATTACGGCCTGATGGCCCACTGTGCACTGCCAAAAAATAAAACTCAATTTCTAATTGATTTTGTTTATTTTATATATGCATCTTGTACATGGTATATATATATATATCGATTTGTATGTAGGTATATAATTGAGCTTAAGCTTAAGAAAGTTGAGTTGGTGTATAGAAAAAATGTAAACATTTGACGCGAGCTCTGTTAACATGATGTTAATTTGAATTAACCGTTATTATCCGTTATTTCTTAGCGGGCGTTTCAAACGCCATCTAGCTATCTACATTAGTGCGGCCATTGCTATGGCTGTGGCTATGCTGCTGCTGCTGCTGCTGTTCGACAGTGACCAAACCCAAATCCTCTTGCAGCTTCAGAGCCAGCGGCAGTGGTCTTTGCGGCCAGGTGCGACGCTGTAGCAGCATCTCACCTTTGGCCAACTGACGATGCAGTGCCTCAATTGAGGGATAGATATGTTGCTCTGCAAACTCGGCCACCGTATACGCATCATAGGCCTCCCACAACAGTTGCTGAGCCTCACGTGCCATGCCACGCAACTCCTCGATCAGATAGGGAGTGTGTGAGATCAGCTCCTGTACCCTCAATGGAGAGCTAAAGTTGTGTCTGACATTATAGTCCGAGAGCCAGGCACTGTGCTCCCGCGTCTGTTGTAGATACAAATTGACTTCACCCAGTTTTTCAGACAAGCGCAGAGCAAACTTGTAGATCATATGCCCGGGATAGCTGCAGACCGAAAATAATTGGCTATGATGGGCATTGGGATGCAGCTCAAGCCAGGGCCGACCCGAGCGACGACTATCCGGCTGAAAGATGCACTGCAAGACATGCAGCAAATCATTATCCCTGGGATTGGTGCTGAAATAGCCCTTCGATACGGTGGACAGAGAAGTCATCAGGCTGGGCAAGCCAACCGGCAGCAGTTCACATAGAGTGGCAAAGTGATCGTAACGCTGCCAACCGGTCAGAGCCAAGCCACGCAATCCCTTGGCAAAGCGACCTCCCTCCTTGGCAATCACGGCCAGCCAGCGTATGTTGTTCTCCAAATGATGTTGCAGCGGCGGCACCAACAGACTCTCACCGAAGGCTCCCTTAAAGGCCGAGGCCACCCAGGCGGTGGGAAAGACTTTCGAGTAGGTATCCCAAAGCTGGGGCTGAATGAAGCGATATATATCACTGGCATAGACCCATACCATGGGTTCCACATAGCTGCCGATTTGAGAGTTTTGCAGCTCACTTAGGGTCATGCTACGCAATTGATCATCCCAGATGACCACCTGCAGCTGGGGCCAACGTCGACGCACAAAATGAGCCAAGCTGGTGACATGCGACAGGAAGAGTTCGCTCTTCAATCTCTGTCGGCACAGGGGACACTCGCCCAGACGTTGCACCTCATCGCAGCCAATATGTAGATGGCTCAACTTTACGGATGGCAAATGGAATTCAATGACCTGGCTAAGCATATGCTCCAGCAAGGCCATACTTTGTGGCTGACTGGGACATATGGATTGGGGACTTTCGGCCAGTTCACGCAAATGCTCAAAGCCGGAGAGTTTAAGGACATACTCCAAATGGCCAAAGGTCTGCACTAGAGGCATTACGCTTAAACCATGAAGCGTGGCGGTCTCCAAAAAGTTGGAATTATATTTGTAATAGTTTCCTGCAAAAACATGTTGCGAAAATCATGAATTTTGATTTTTTGGTAGTCTTTGGAATTATTTGAAAATGACCGCCATATATAGATATATCGATATTTTGGAGTTAAGATAATAATAATAATAATAATAAATTTATTTAAAACCAATAATGCAAATAATATGAACATTACAAAAGTGTTGAATAATATAAGTTTCCCAGAAATTTGATCCTTTTTATTAAAATTTTATTTTACCAAAAAAAACCATTTAACAATATCATGTCACTCTTGCCTTAAAGATCCATGATACTGTTTTATAACCACTTGTCTATATTTTTTGCCAACAGTATGGTCGAGCTCTTTGTAGATTCTCCCTTCGCTTCTTAGTTTTTGCTGCACGAGTTCCGTATGCCTCTCTTTCCTTAGTTCCGCAATGAGCGCATTGCGGTTGGCATTCCATAGGTTCTCGTTGTTCCAGTCCGATTCTATGTTATGCAGTGAGCACAGTGTACCTAGCTCTTTTTCCCCGAAAGTATTTTTCTCCTCCACCAACTGAGAAAGGAGTCGTGGCAGCCTATGACTGTCGTATGTATGTAAATAGAGTCTTGTATATGTAACGGAGGTGCTGGTCCAACATGTAGAGTTTACTGCCGTATTTATCCGTTTCCAGTCAGTCTGTGGCAAATTATAAACACACTTGATGAAAAAGGCTTCCAGCTTATCTACTTCATCGTGTTGCCCAAAGCCCCAGACTTGCGCTCCGTAAGATTGTATTGCCCTACACACGGCATCATAGATTTTCCACTTCATTTCGGTAGAGACATTGTTTTTGCCAAGAAGGCTCTTCCAAGTAATGTTTATGCTTTGCTTTGCAGCCGCAGTTCTAGCTGTAACATGCTTCTTGAAATTTAAAGTGGGCGTCAACATAACTCCTAGATACTTGCACTCAGGTACAATCTTTATGGGTTCGCTCTGAAGTGTCCAATTTTCAGCCTTTGCCAGGCGCCCTTCTGTCCTGGAAACCATTATTTCCGATTTGGTCATATTAACTTCCATGTTTCATGTCTTACAATATATATTTCAAGTCGATCGATCATTTGCTGTAATACAGAGACTTCATCAGTCATTATGACTATGTCATCTGCATACAATCCCACTGCCGCCACCTATGAAATCATGGAGGTCGCCAAGGAAGAGCGCTAACAATCGGGGCGAAAAGAGACAGCCCTACCTCACTCCGATAATGGTTTCGAAATTCTCTGATAGCTCTTTGCCTGTCTAGACTGCCACCTTCGTATTTGCATATATATTCTCCAGCACGTTCAGAAATTTGGTCGAGACATCGAATATAATTTGTACATTAACAGCATTCGTGCGATTTTATCGAAGGCAGCCGAAAATCAACAAAGAAGGCGTATACTTTCTTTTTCTCCTCCCGTTTCAGATATATGATGGATATTAAATTGTACGCACAAAAAAATCTAGTGGGTAAAATTAACTACGCTAACAGTAACTTTTTTCCAAATTTTTTATGCATGTGGTTTTGGTGTTGTCTTGTAACTGTGCTAACAGTAAAATCTAATGAAGAAATTTGTAAGCTGCACGTATTTATTTTAGCACGAGTTTTGTTGTTGCATTTAACAACTGTACTCCTAGTACAAATAACTACAAATATTTTGTCAAATTTTTCTTTGTTTTAATAAGTTACTGCGACTACAGTATCTTTACCATAGAATTAGTAACTCTGACGTGATTTTTTCATCACATACTTTGCTTTTGCAGCAATCAACTGTACCCACAAGTTAATCTAACCGCACATATAGTATAACTTTTTGAATGTGTTTGATGCACCGATTAACTGTTCCGACGGCAAATCTAACCACGAAAATTGTTGACTTGGAAAATTTCAGTTGGTCTTTTATAATGCACTTCAACGGAATTTGAACTTGAGACTTACTAGTGGTCTCATTTATGCGATATTCAAGAAATTTTTGGTGTATATGTTTGGGCAGATTTAATACAAGTAATATGTTAGAGGCGTTGCTTTTAACGCGCGCGTAGCGTAACTGGTAAAGACGTGCTTCCAATTGTGTTGTCCCAACTGGCCCCGAGTTTAATTCCAAAAATTGTTTCAGAACCGAATTTGGGGGGTTGGGGAGTAGTGGGGTTGCCTCTTCTGCTCTGGGATGATGATATAGTATCCCACCCTACTGTTGAACAGTTGTGAAACAGCTGTCAAATTTCCAATTGTATGGTAAAATAACTGTGAACTCAGTAAGAAAAGTAATTACTGTAAACATCGGTAAATATTACTTATTTATGTCGGTTGGCGCATTTTTAAACGAGATTTTCGGTTAGATTTACCATAGCAATAGTTCCTCTTACGTAAAGGTTTACGTGAAAGTTACTCTACAATTTGGTTAATTTTACCAACTTTCCAACCCACAATATCGGTTAAATCTACCCACAGATTTCTTTGTGTGTATACATTGTCCACAGTCGAGTATTTTTCTCGGAAGCCGGCCTGATATTCTTTTAACTTCTCATGACATTTAACCCAGTTTGTTAGTCGGCTGTTTAAAATGCCCATAAACACTTTTGCTATGCTGTTTAAAAAAGATATCCCTCGGTTATTTTGGTGTAGGTGTGGGTCACTTTTTGTGAAAATTAGGAATTCGACACTTGTACAATTTTCTTCAATCCGTCCTGTATCCAGCATTTCATTATAGACTTCAGACAGTGAGTCGATGAAGTCCATTGGGGCATTTATGTAGAATTCTTATGGAATTCTATCCTCTCCTGGTGCTTTGTTCAGCTTTACTTGATCCAGTCTTCCTGTCTCCCCTGTCCGCACCAGCCCTTGCTGCCAGTATCTTTCTTTTTTTTTCCGTACACAATAGTCGATATTTTTTATTCTTTTCGACATAGTCTTTTCTTATGTTATGTTCTCCATAAGCAACACACTTATTTAGAAGCTTCAGTACTTTCTTACGCTCTAAGAAGCACTCCAGATTAAACCATTTCTGTTTACTTTGGAAAATGGTTTCTTTTGGTATAGGGTTTTTATAACCTCTTGAAGTTTTTTTAAGCTCAGGCAGTTCGCCTCCAACTGCACCGCTACCAAGGATGTCAAAACGCGGGAATGAAAATGCCATAGACAGTCTCCAGATGTATTTGGGAGCAGGTTAAGTTTTTTTTGTTATGTCTATTCATTGTAAAGACACTTTCAGCCTTAACGGCAGGTGATCCGACCAACTCTGCTTTTCCACACTCAAATCTTTTATACTTTCCAGGGCATAATGCGATGCTGCAACAATATCATTTGTCGATCTACCAACAGTGCTTATATAGGTGAAATCACCCAGTTTATTTCCTTTGGTCAGTCCATTGCTGTCAGCCACTTTATCTCTGAATTTGCGCCCTGCTGAGTTTCCAAGGGAAGGCATATCTAAACCTTCAGGCATTTCTTGTGTATGTTCGCCTATTCTGACATTTAGATCGCCGATTATAATGGGATTATCAGGTTGATACTCTGCAAGAAAGTCTTCCACTTTTCGAAAATGTGTGTTGAATGTGGTATTAAGGTATTTTTGAGACATTGAATCATTGTCACACCACAGATATTATAAATAAAATAGACGAGATAGACAGATAGAAAAAACCGAATCGACAAACCGTATAGAAACATTGTAAATAGAAACCCGTTTGTTAATAGAAAATCGTGTAAAAAGCGTTTCAATAATTTTTTCAAATTCAAACTCAAAATTGGATTTTTGCAACAAGTTTTTGAAAAACGAATACAGCCGAAGCTAGCTACAACAATTACCCTTAGTTCCTCCTCCTTGTAGGCATTACGTGCGGAGAGCGCCTCCAGGGCTCCACTATAAGGAAACATATCCTCATACTCGAGCAGCAGTCCCGTGGCTCCCAGTGTGCGTAGCATGGGCAGCAGTTGTTTCAAAAAACTCAACTTGGGTGGTGCCCCCTTTAGATCCAAATGCACCAGTCGCTCGTTTGGCGGTCTGGGTCCTTCGGGACCTATACCAGCCACCATGGGCACACCCATTCTTTGCAATTCATGCTCATACTGCGTCTGCCTTTCGGCCGAACTAAGCATACGCTCATCCTCCGCTGCATTGGCATTCAGTTCCTCCATGCCGCCCGCTTGACGTTGGCGCTGCTGCTGCTCCAGTATCTTCAGCCGCTCTTGCTCCAGCAACAAACTCTCGGCCAGGGGTAGAGGTGGAGCCCTTTTTGCCTGTGTGGGTGGCAGAAATCGTACGTTACCCAAAGACTTCTTCACCTGTTTATCCGTCTCCAGACTGTCCTTGAGTCGGTCAGCTCGTAGTACACGATTGGCCTGGTCAATTAGCTTTTGTATGATATGTACCTCCTGTTGGTAGCCTGCCGCTTGACTGGACGGTGGTGTTGATAGCGAACTTGCGGTGGTATCGATTAGAATCGCCCAGGTCCAGAGAGCAAGCAGAACTAGGCCAGAGGCCAACAGCAGAAAGGAGAGTTTACGACGCCAAATAAATATCAGCAGATTCGAGTGCATCTGTAAGTGGCAAAAGATGGGGAGAGAGATAGAGAGAGAAATGTTAGGAACAGACCAGCCAGAGTAACAAACGACACCACTTTTCTTTGCTATTCATAAATATTTGAAGATCCAACAAGTAGCCCCCGGAGGTATGCTACACATTTTACACACACATCCCGTCCAGACGTTACTCATACGCCTCCGTTTGCGGCCAGCTCATTGAGGTTAAGTGTTGTTGTTGCTGCTGCAGCTGCTTTTGTACTAGTACACTGCTTCTGTTTCTGCTTCTGCTGCTGTGCACTATGGGCCAGATAGGTCAACGCAAATTAAAAAAAAAAATTACTTTTTAAGTAGGCCACACGAAACGAAAAGTATAAAGACCGCGGCCCCCTTAAAACCGGTAGAACGACAAACGGAAAATACTATTCAGAGATTTCGAACTGATTCTAAGCCCAATTCAGTACAATAAACATTTTACATACATATGTATTTATTCACTAAAATTTACTGCTTGTTAATGGGCACAAAGGAAAGAGAGCGAATGAGAAAGAGACAACGCAGCTAACTAAAATCTTTACCTTCCTCATCTTTTCTTATATCTGTTATTACACAACCAATTTGATTGCATGAAAACGTAAGTATTTACACATAAGTTTGTTGTTTGCGCGATCGCCTTTTCCAAATAACGCTCTTCCCCAGAATGTGAATAGAAAAGAAAGCCTGAAACATTACCATATGGATATAAGTGATCGATAAATGTTTGTGTCACACCGTCATCTTGACAGCTTGTCGTTTGTTAACCAGAAATTAAAGATGCCTGCGTTTTAAAAGTCCCAACTGGATGACAGACCATTTTTTAGTTGTAAATGACGTTGGCTTTCGAAAAAATCTTAAGCCCTACTTACAAGAGGCAGGGGACGCAAATATTTGATCAACCTGCAAAATGTTATGAGATAAAGTCATTCAGGATATTCACAACGAGAACAAAGAAAATATGATTTCCCTTAAAATGGATGGCTTGACTCAGGTGGATCGGTCATTAATTAGTAAGAATGTGTAAAGGTCACTTTATTTTTGTTGCAGGCATAAATATACTATCAGGGGTGTTCTAGAAATCTCTAGAGATTTTCGTATAAACGATTGCACTTCGAATCAGACCGCCTACTAGATTATGTGGAAGGAAAACCGTATATCAAATCTTTTGGCTTTGAGCAGGAGGTTTCAAATCGCTCAACTTTTGTTGTCTAATCTAGTAGCCGGGCATTTTGAGCCCCTAAACATATAAATTCAAACAGCTTTAATATTAAAAATTCTAAGGTTCATCCGAAAAAACACACCCGATTTTGAGTTATGCCAGTATTGAAAGTAAGTGAGCGATATATACTTTATGTGGTCGGAGATGATTCACTTCTATGCATAAAATATTGAAATTATAATATTTATTAATATTATATATAGTATAATAATAATAACTTTTAATTTTTATAGTAAAATTATTTAAAATAATGTTTATTATATAAAATACTGTTTAAAAATTACTAATTTTATTTTTATATAAATAAATTAAATAATAATATTTTTTTTTTAAATTAATATTTTTTTTGCTTTGAGCTCTTTTATTTTAAAATTTATTTGAATAAATGGAAAGCACACCTGCTATCTTCAATTTTGCTCGGATATTATGGTGGTATACAAATAGACAGATATTAGGCCTTAATGAATATATGTTTAGTCACTATGTTCAAGCTTAAAAATTGTTAGCTCTGACAGTTTTTCGCGGTTAGAAAGAAGGAGGAGGAGGAATTTGCCAAATCTGGAGCAAATCTGGGTATAGTATACATACACCTACATACATGCAAAAATTTGTGGCTCTGTAGATCAACGCGTTCTACAGAGAGAGAGAGGCATATTTTCGCTGCTCAAAGATGGAGGAGGTGGAATTTTTCCAAATCTGAAACAACTCGATGTGGGTACAGTATACCTACATACATGCCAAAAATTGTGGCTCTATCTGTTAGAGATCGACGTGTTCATACAGACAAATAGACGGACATGGCTGCAAAATCAACTCGGCTGTTGATGCTGATCAGAATATATATACTTTACTGGGATCGGAGGTGCTTCACTCTAGAAAAAAATCAGTCCTCAATGTACACCCAATCAGAAAAATCGCACCTAAAAAAGGGGTCAAAGCAGCGACTCGCCTTATTTTTAAGAAAATGCTTTCTGAAAAATAAAATTGTGTTCTAGATTTAGGTGGTACTTTTTTCTAAAAAACGAAGACAATTTTGGCTGTTACGTCGATTTAAAATTCCGCGGTTATGCAGGTTGGCATGAGGTGGAAGCAGCCATTGGCAAAAGACTTAAAAAGATTTTAGAGGAGGTTGGGTGCAGAGACCGACCACAATCCAACCCGTGTGAGGGTGTTTTTAAATCCGCCCCGCCCCAAACCCTGGTTTTTTGGCTTTGTACCATTGCTCCCCCATCACCACACCACCACCACCTCCTCCACCAACCCTTTTTCTAAGCTATATATATATATAATTAATTTAGAAATAAGCGCATTAACAATTTTTCTACTTACTTTACTGGGACTTGAACTCGGGACCTCTCTCAAATACTGAACACTCGGACGACGCCTTAGCCCACTCGACTATTAGCCTTGAGCAAAACGTAGCGACATAACCATAGTTAATAATGTACACAGTTGGTCAAGTTGACATGACATTCGCTTAGCAAACGTGGAGGCCTGGAATCAAGTCCCAGTAGGAGCAAACTTTTTCTTCTTGTTTTTTTTAATTTTGTTTAGCAATACCTTGCGTTAAAATCGTACCTATAAATTTGTGTGCCGCATTTGGAGCTTAAATACTCACATTTGCCACTCAATAAGAAGCAAAAGTCGTGGTCGAGTGGATAAGACATTAGAAAATGTCATGGACTGGGATCTAATCCCCGTAGGAACATTCTTTTTTCTCATTAAATGGTTCTTTTTTTAATGTTTTTTTTTATTTGAGGTGTTTTTATTTTATAAAATCCTTTAATTGATTTCTACATGGTGTAACGCATGTCAAGACAAAACAAAAACTTGCTCAATACTACATCAGTGAAATATATCTACTATCTTCAGGCATTGCGAATGGACATTAGTGTGTGTAAGCAAATGCCATCACATAGACGGCTTCGTCAAACTACAAAAACAATGAGGAAGAAGCGTTCGTTTTTTTTGTCTCCTCTCTTGTTCTTACTTCTCTCTTTTTTATATTTTTCTAAATTTCAGGGCGAATTTCTAGATTAATCTTTCTAAATTTTAGGGTGAATTTCTAAACCAATTTTTCTAAATTTAAGAAACCCGTTTTTCTTAAAATAAGGGCGTTTTACTCACTTTAATGGCTTTCGCCCTATTTTAAGAAATCGTGCTATGCATTTGTTTTCTTAATTCAAGGGCAATTCTGCCCTAAATTTAAGAAAGATTTTAGGAAAATATCTAGAAAAATTATCCTAAATTTAAGAAAAATAAAATAAGTTTCTAAATTTAAGAAATTAATTTCTAGAAAATCCTTTTTTTCGGGTTATGCTTTCTAAATTTAAGTAATTGAAGCAAATTTAATAGAAAGATTTTACTAGAAAAATTTGACTTGACAGTGATGTCAGAAGTACGATAAAAGCAAAAATTCTTGATTGACGAGCCTATTTCTTGATCCAAGTATGAATTAAAATCACGAAATTCTTGATCCAAGAGTTTTCATAGTTCAATCTAAGTACCGAACATCCTCAAACCAAAGATTTATACTCTAAAGGCCCGTATCCAGCACCGCGGAAAATTCCGCCTATGGTAACATAACTAAAACAGTCTGACCATGCACCCAAAGGTGCAAGGTCACTCTAATCAATCAGCTTTTGCGCACTGTTATCTATTTGAATTTAAATAAATTTAAGAAAATAAAAATTATAATTTCTGGAGGAAGCATGCTGCTCGGAGTATATGCTACATACTTTATACTTGAGGATGATAAGACGATGGCTGACACAAAACATCACCGCAGCATGTCTTGGTTGTACCCTAATCAAATGAAGTCTCTCATCGTAGGATGCAAGATTTCCTAAATTCATTCTCATTTATATTAGGGATTTTGTGGCCGGATCAGTACGTTGGTTTTGGTCGATGGGCGAACAGCTGGAAAATAGCCAATACGATACGAAATTATTTGAATGCGACTCCTAGGATCAAGAATCACATATATTGATACCTTGGCATGTCTCTGGATCGCCGATTGACCAGGAAAGTCCATGTGACTCGGGCAGTAGCTACGACATTGGAGCTCCATTGGCTTCTTAGACCTAGTAGCGGTTTATCTGGGCGATTCCGTTATAGAGTACGACATGATCCACTGCCCTCAAAAAAAAAAAAATTCTATTATGGGCCATACAACTATATACCGCGGTGTGGACGCTTTGCCGTTATGCGCCCAAATCAATATGCACACCAGCAGGAATCATGACCAATTGGTGGACCACTCCAACAAATTTGCCTATGATCTGGCGACATACAGATTGAGGCATCTTAACGGACGACATCTCTCCGGCCTTTGTGTCTATGGACAGCGTCCGTCTGGCGGCCTCATCAATTTGGCAGAAGTGTACCTTTGGCACCATCCCCTACCAATCTTTGCACGCTGAGGGATCCTCAGCCACATGACAGCTCATAATAAAAAATTATAAAAGCATTTCCCCCAAAATTTTCGCTCATCACATCCAAAATAATTGTTGGCAATATGTTCCTGCGCTGTCTATCAGCTGTTCTCTATATCCCCACACGCTATCGATATGCCTACTATCGATAAGAAACTGTGGATTACGTTCATGTTGCTGGATACATAAGCAACAAAAGGTAAACTAAAAATTCCTGCCACAATTTTTTTTTATATGTAGTTTGTTAGGAATTTTAAGTTTCCGCGATGCTGGATACCCGGCTTAATCAATATTCATCTTCAAAAACCGCCAATTCTTAAATCATATATACAATTCTTAAATCCAATTCTTAAATCATATATACATTAAATCATGATAACTTGATATTTAAAGAACATATAATTAATTTACCAATTTTCTTAAGAGCATCAAATATGTTTGACGGAGTCTTTGAACTAGTTATACTTGGACATTTTTGCCTTAGAAGAGGAAAGGAGAGAATGAATTCTGTTTAAAATCGCACACCTTTATCCATTTACCCCAACCCGTTGCATTTAGCTTTGTACAATAATTTATTGTTCAACGTTATTTCTACAGTTGTTGATGCTGTGCTTCGCTTGCAGCATTCGCAGCATTCACTAGCCACGCTTATACTTATTGCATTCCCTGCATTGCATTTTAAAGAACCAGCCAGTTTGCGGCAGCCATCATCCCTTATCCCCAAGTCGACTTAAAGCGGAAGGCTGCCCCAGCCGAGGCCATAACTTACTGTGTTACGACAAGAATAAACTGTTGGAGGAACCAAGTTGAGTGAACATGAGCATGCAAAATATTGTTGCCAAGTCCTTGGCCAGGCAGCACAGCCTCTTATCCTCTTTCGGGCTTTATCGCACTGAGAGCCATAATCGGCAATTAGGCAATTTAACGCCTTATTAACGTCCATTAGCCAGCGTTGCCTAATGGATGGACAAACTTCTGCACTCTGTGGGGAGCCAGTCCAATGGAAAACTTCTTTTAAGATGCTGAAGCTATGCGGGCCAGTCGAATACCTCATCCAATTTATGACACTTTGGGGTTAAACTAAACTGTTCTTGCAATTGAACATCTTTCACTGATGATAACTTGCTCAAGAGTCCTTCGAAAGTGTCCTCAAAAGAATTCTCTTAAGCGCCATTGCGACAACTTTTTCTATTTGTCCGCCAAAAACTCAATTCAATTTCCCTCAGACAGCTGCACATTTCCACTTGAACACTTCAACCATTTATCGGGGATTGCAGGAGTCATGTTCGCGTCAAATTATTTCCTGTGCCAGTTGTGTCTCTTGTTAATGGGTCGCACATGACTTCCATATGCCTTCCCCATACAACACACATTTGAGTAAATGAAAGGCCCATGCAGTGTCTGGAACAGAAAAACTCATTTAAATAAGCTCTGGCAGTTTTGTGTCTATTTAAATGAATGCCATTCAATGCACCAGAAGAAGCCAGAGTAAGCACTTGCTGCAGCACAGTGGAGTAGGGCAAACAAAATTTGGAAGAGGAAAATTTCCCCCATTCACATGCACACATAAAAGTTCTCTTGTATGCGGATGACTGACTTGGTTCTGACGGCAAATTCGACGGAGATGCTGCAGGTAATGTTGGACGTGTACAACTACAAAACTAAAGTTATACCCATACGGAACAGCAGAAAAAGGATCAGAAGCGATGAAAATGGCACATTCACGGATCGAAAATAAATAGAGTAAAATCCTTTAAGAACCTGGGCAGGTAACGATATCTTCAAATATGTCACTCAGCAACCATTTGCAACAGAAATACCATGACGACATCAAAGCCTTAAACATTACCTGGAAAACTTTACTAAGCATCGCAAATTTGCTACATAGCATAAAATACTGGATTTTCCACGCTATTTTGGTGACGCTATTTCGTTTCTATGCATTTAAAAAGATGTGCAGGTTGCCCCAAAATACTCCAAATGATGCCTTATTTGTTGAAACTGGCCTTTCTCCTTTATACTGCCATTATGGAGAAAGTTAACAACAGCTTTATGCTATTGTAAAATATATTCGACAGGCAAGAGTGATCGAACGCAGTGTAATCTACATACAGTGCAACCTAAATGTAAAGGAGGCCCACGTCGAGAAAATTCAATCACAATGGACCTCTGAAGCCTACACAGCTAAACTCATCCAACTGCTCAGGGAAAACTCGCCATTCCTCTCCTATATTGACCCCTGTGCGCGAAAACATCGTATGTGCCATTTTTTACGAAATTGACATTTTGATGCCAATTAGTTTTAAATCCACCACTCATCATCTGGAAAAAAATTATATAGCGATAATCGCTTCGGTTACGGAGATACAAAAAATCAATTTAATCGTATGTGCCAATGATGAGTTTTTTTCGTGTGGGCGAAATGATCGTATGTGCCACACAATACTGATATTCAACAGTCTGGTGGAAAAATAGCTAAATTGACTATGCAGATGGTAATGGGGAGAGTGAGGAGAGCATGCTCTTACACCCTTGCGCTGTAAATTTTTAAATTTGTTTCATCCTTGTTCTCCTGCATTCAAATTGAACAGTAAATTTTTGCATTTGTTCTTTAAAGATCAAATTTATAAGATAATAATTCAAAAGTCTGATTTAGTAACCCAATGTGAACATTAGTTGATCCTAAACCAAAGGTGGTTCCACAATAAAACGCATCACCAGAAAATAGAACTCTTAAAAGCATAATTCGAAAAACTTTCTGCAGTGCCATCACATTATTGCAGAGCCAAAAGCACTAAAGTTTATTTGTCACAGGAATTCGGAAACATTCAGAACCTTTACAAGTGCTATACTTGATTCATGAAAGATGATATTTAAAAAAGATTTTAATATTGGCTTTCACATACCAAAAAAAAGATAAGTGCACTAAGTGCTAAAATATTAAGTTTTTTGATAAAAAAGACAAAAAATATGGCATGAATATAGATTAATTTCAGATGCACATCAACGACAAGAATGAGAGCAAGTGCATTTTTTTAAGAAAACAAAAAGAAAGTAAGAAGAGCTCAAAGTTCATATGTGCTAGTATCGATTTACAGAAAGTCTTGACCACACTCCTTATTCTCGAAATATCTTCTTCTTCTTCTTGATTCGGAAAAAGTCAGGTCTCGGCCGCTGCCAACAATGTCCGCCAGTCGCTTCTGCTCCGTGCGAGCTGGGACCAATTGGTCAAACCAAGCTTGGCAAGGTCTGCCCGAACCTGGTCATCCCATCTCAGTCGAGGTCTCCCCCCGCCTGCCTCTTCCTCCGAAGTCAGCCGCCTTCGAATAATAAGCTCCTTACTGGAGCTTCTTCGTCCATCCTGGTGACATGTCCTAACCAGCGCAGCCGCTGTTGCTTTATGCGCTTGACCAGACAGGTGTCCCCATAGAGCTCATACAGTTCGTCATTATTTCGAATGCGGAAAACATCGCCAACTTTTAAAGGTCCATAAACCCTCCGAAGAATCTTTCGTTCAAACACGCCAATCGCCGCTTCATCCCGCTGCTGTCATTGTCCAGCTTCTGCGCCATATTGCAGGACTGGGATGATTAGCGACTTGTATAGGGCTATTTTGTTCTTCGCTTGAGGTCTCTGCTCTTGAGCTCTCTACTTAGCCCGTAGAAGCATCGGTTTGCAAGAGTGATCCTTCTTCGGATTTCCAGACTGATGTTGTTGTCGCTGGTTATCGTCGTTCCGAGGTAAACAAAATCCTCAACAACTTAAAGTTGTATTCTCCCATTGTAACAAATGTCCAAGACGCAAGACTTTTTGTCCGGGAATATTTCGTCTTGTCCTCATTCACCGTAGACCCATCAGTTCTGACTGCCTCTCAATCTCTGAAACGCCCCACCGGTTTTTGCCGTGATGTCGATATCATCGGCATAGATAGCTTAGATCTTTATGAATAAAGGCGCCCGTTCTGTGGCAGTGGGCACTGGCGAGTATATATTCCATCAGTAGTTGAAGAAGTCGCACGTAAGGTATCGCCCTGCCTAAAACCTCTCTTGTATCAAATGGTCCGGAAAGGTTCTTTCCTATTTTGACGGAGCTTTGTGTACTTCTCAACGTCATCATGCAAAGACGGACGTACTTTTTCAAGGGTAGACAAGGCTTCAAAAACCTGACCTTATCGGCGTGTCGAAGGCTGATTTATAATCAACAAATAGATGGTGTGTGTTGATGCCTCTCTCATAGGTCTTCTCCAGATTTGTCGTAATGGAATATCTGGTCTGTGGTGGATTTACCAGGTCCAAAAGCCACACGATAAGGTCCAATCAGGTGTTAATAAGCGGCTTAAGACGTTCACAAATAATGCGCGACAGAACCTTATAGCAATGGGAAGGAGACTGATCCCGGGTAGTTGGCGCAAACTGCAGGGTCTCTTTTTAAAGATTGGGCATAGAACACTTAAATTCCAATCGTCGGGCGCTCGTCAACCCAATACGGCAAAGAAGTTGGTGCATGCACCTTACCAATTCTTCCCCTCCAGCCTTGAACAATTCAGCGGGCAGCTCATCACGCCAGGTGATTTATTGTTCTTTAGCCTTTGTATGGCTAAGCAGACTCCTGTTGGGTCGGCGGGTCTATCTCTATGTTGTCGATTGGCGGCATCGCTACTCTCTAGAGGCGGCATCAGTTCGTCATCGCCTCCAGGTTGGAGAGTAGCTTCCCATTTGTTAAGCGCCACTCGGATCGGTGACCAGATTCCCGTGTTCGTCTTGCATTGTGGGGTAAAACCTTCGTGTTAATTTTTAAAATTTTCGAGTCTCACTCTGCCGAATAACATCTCGACTTCCTCGCGCATGCGCCTTTCCGCTCGCTCTTTTTCCTTCTAAAGAGGCGCTTCCGCTCTTTCTTTTTCTCCCGATATCGCTCATTAACAGCCCGCGTGCTCCCACTAGAGTTCTCGAAAATATGCCTACTGCAATTTTAGCGTTTACGAAGCTGTACAAGAAATTACTTTTGCTTTTTTGTGGGTTGAGCGTGGGGATTGGTATGCTTAGCTCTTTATAAATATTTACTTATCGGTCTATACTGCGACAGTTGCGCTGGTCAAAACCAAAACAAAGCTGTAATAGCTATGTCAACAAATTTTTTCAAAAACTAACTTCCGGGCCATACTATTATGCCAGTTGATTCCGTACATAGCAAAATTGAATCTTTTGTGCGAACCTATCGGGCCACGACTGCATCAAAATGGGGCAAACCGATTTTGCAAACTGAAGTCATTTGCGAATTCATTAAAATTAAATAGAACATAAATTCGCTGCACATCACCAAATTTTAGAAAAATTCAGGTTCAACTGAACTACAATATGGTTATTTCGAAAGTTCTCAAAAAAGACTATTACCAATCTAAAATTTCCCGAGAAGATAAAATCATTTTAACATAATAACTTATGGTAGAACTTTTTAGGCAGGCTCTAGGTCATTAAGTTATGGATATTGTCCACAACTTTTCTATTTCGACCAAAAAATTTATTGACTTTTGAATATTTAAATCTGCAACATTTGTCAAATTTAAAAGTCTTTTTGGTTGAGAGCGACGAAGAATACTAATCTATTTATTTAGTTTGTTAGGATACGAGCTTGTTAAAATAAGACTTTAGAAAATTAAGTTTTATAAGTACATACTCCAAATAAAAATTATGAATATTTTATTTTTCATTGATCTTTTATAAAAAAATATTATTTCTATTTTGTTTTTATATATTTTGTACAATTTGACCTATTTTACAAATTATCGTGAGTGCCAAACATGATGATGTGCTTCAAAAATTTGTGGGCAAAAACATCGTATGTGCCAAAAATGAGTAATTATGAAAAAGATCAGTTTTTTCCCACAAATAGTTATGAATTTGGTTAAATAAATTGATAAATGTTGCACATCTAAATATTGGTAGTGATGTTGCCAGCCATCGCATCGAAAAGTGGAAAAAAGCCTCTACTGTAAAATTTGGTTTTTGGCACATACGATTTTTTTGCGCATAGGGGTTTATATATGCGAACAGTGGAATCGTATATTACACTCCATGAGTACGGCTGCCAAGGAGATACTCGATTACTCCGAGTCCCCTCGAAAGCGGTCTGGGTACTATAAGGAGTGCCGCACCGATACTGCAGAGAAAGACGCTGCCTACAGGTGAACTCTGCAGTCGGGAGCAACGCCGGCTAAGAGCGATACCGGGAGAAAAGGAGAGGGGAGAAGCGCCTTTTCAGAAGAAACAAGTAAGAGCATTGCAGTCGAGTGGACTGACTCTGAAATACTCTGTACAACTGAGAGTCGCACAATGCATAGACGATCACGGAAATTTGGTCACATATCCGCAAGTGGCGTTTAACAAATGGAGAAGTTACTTCTCCAACCTACTGGGAGGCGGTGACGAACATGATGCCGCCTCTAGAGAAGTAGCGATGCCACCAATCGACAACATAGAGATAGACCCACCGAACCAACCGGAAGTCTGTCGCTGTTAAACTGCCCGCTGAATTGTTCAAGGCTGGAGGCGAGGAATTTGTAAGGTGAATGCACCAACTTGTTTTTCTTTTTAATTCCTTTATTGTTGCCTTAAAAAGTACTTTAAACTATTTTTTTGGAACAACATAAAACAAAAAATTAAACAGAAACTCAATACTTTAAAAACATTCATCTTAAACATTAAAACACTTCGGGACGGATCACCGCAAGCATTAGGCATTTTGTCCCTTACTGCAAATGATGACCCTTTCTCTTCCCTTTTCGCATTCATTACTCTATATTCTTATAGGACCGTACGGTCCCATTCTCACGACCACCACCTTGCTTAAAATTTTTCCTACCGTAAATTCGCTTTCTTATTTCTTTATCTTCAAAATTTTTTTCTCTTTTAAAAATAGTCTATTTAAATTAAATATTTAAAATACGTCCACTTCGAAACAAAATATATGTCAAAAATACAAATTTTGCCCTCTCTTTTTGTTCAAAAATAATGAACAGTACTTAAGTAAAAATACAATTTTTTGCCCTCTCAATTGTTCAAGATATTTGAACTGATTACCGCTACCTGCGTCGCCTCCCAAAAATAATTAGAACCTAAAAAGTTAGTAATAAGGCTTTCTCTGCTTGGGGTAAAACCAAAAAAGTAAAGGAAACCTACTTTATAACTCACTCTGGGGCCAGTCCCTCGCACCTTTGCGTTTTATTTACCCTGGTTCTACGTTGCACATCCAGTATACGTAGCTTAGAATAATGGTAACTGCGAACTCACAAACCTCCCAGTTTTCCTTCGACATCAGCATGTATGGGACTAAGTTATCGGCGGCTATATAGCCACCCATCACCCTGGATAATTTCGCTATTTCAGCCTCAAACCTTTTACACACGAACAAGACGTGCCTGGCATCCTCCACAGTGCCTTCTCCGCAATATGTGCACTCCTCGCTATCATCATGGTCGACTCTTTTGAGGTAGCTTCCAAAACAGCCGTGCCCACTAAGAAGCTGAGTTAGGTGAAAGTTTACGTAACCAAGTTTTCTAGACAGCCATGGCAATAACTTCGGGATTAGGCTATGGGTCCAGTGACCCATAGTGAATAGGTCCCAACGGCGTTGCCACTTCTCAATGCTCCGCACTCAACCGTGAAGGCCTATACTCTCGTTTGCCTCTGTGGCCAGCGCGCTAAGTGGAATCATCCCGGCAAAGACCAATGCAGCATCAATTTTCTGACACCGTACGGTACGCAGAAGAGATCCTGAGCGCATTTAGACGGTACGCCCCACATACGACTCCTATATAGCTAGGGAACACCATGGAACGATGCCAGATTGTCGCCGCATATAGAATTGTGGGGACTCAATGGGGACACTAGTCTAGTCAAGCGCATAAAGCAACAGCGGCTGCGCTGACTGGGACATATTACCCGTATGGATGAACAAGCTGCAGCAAAAACGATCTACAAGAGGAATCCGAAAGAACTGGGACAATACAAGGTGGGACGACCAGGTGCGGAAAGACATTTTGCAGCTTGGTGTGAAAAACTGGTGCCAGCTCGCACATAGCAGAAGCTACTGGCGGGCATTAGTTGCAGCGGCCGAGACCGTCAAACGGTTGTGATGGCCAATCAAGAAGAAAAAGAAGAAGAGAAATCAACGGTCATACTTGACTTGCTCGCTATCGGGATATCGATTGCCCATTACAATTATCGAACTTGAACCAAAATAAGATCATTTTGATCCTAATTCGGTTTTTAGGCTTTTTCATGTAAAATCGATTTGACACAAAAAATGATATTTAATTGATCTATATTCTTCATCCAAAGGATATTATAAATATAAAACTACGACGTGTACCCCTGCTGATGAAGCATATCTCATCACACCGTATCTATTCCCATTGTCTAATGGGTAGACCAACAATAAAAGGGCGCTCTTGAGTGCATTTCAAGTCCTTCAAAGCCGCTTTAAAGTATTTGCCTTATTTTGCTTTATTATCAAAATGTTACAGTTTTTCCATTTTTTGGTATTATTTATGTTTATTTTTGTGGCAAACAGCCAAATTGTGTAGTGCACCCACCCACCAAAGCCAGCCAGTAGATGGAGAAGTGTGGCCTGTCAACTCACCAGCTCACAGCAGGCGCATGTCTGCTCCTGCTCTTCATTGCTTTTAGCTTTGACTGGTCAAGGGGGGCCGGGCAAAACACAGCAGGGTCCAGGAGGAAGAACTGCAAATTGGCCCTCCGGCTTGGGGCGCAATTAAATTTCATTTACAAAACTATCCCCAAATATTGTTGGTAACCGCTTCACGGCAAGGCAGATGCAATTAGCAGGCACCAAAGTGTCCTGAAAGAGCAGGTAGCCAAAGGAAAGGAAAACTCTGAACAATGGCAACACAAAAGTGAAAGCTTCAAATGTCTGAAATTCGACATCAAAGAGGAGGAGCATCAGGAGGTTGAGTAGGTGGCATATTGTTATGTGTCATGCCACAGGGCTTGCTGTAGTTTTCAGTGTGGTGAGTTTGGTTAGTTAGTTTCTTTTTCTGCATGCACATTTCGCTTGCAACACAGAGCCCAAACTCTCAACAAGGCAACGACGAGTACAAGTTAAAATTTGTTTTTGTGGTTCGCCAGCAACCTTTATGAGTAGGCCTCTTACCCCACCCAACCACCCCCCTCCACATCTCTTAGCCCATACAGAGAGTCAAATTTTTGGCAAGCCAAATAGTCGAAAAAGAGACTTAAAATGGGTCATTCGGTTCGATTTGTTTTTTTCTTGCTCAGCCAAATGTAAGCTCGTTGGTAAGCTGCTTTAAATGCCCCCCAATGATTCATGGATACGAATCCCAAGCTACAACTTATACTTTTTACATTTTTATACATTTTTATACCCTTTAATCATAGAGTAAACGAGGGTATACTAAATTCGAGCGAATGTATGTAACATACAGAAGTATTTTTGATCCCACGGGTACTTGATCCCGCGACATCGACGTTCTTGACACTAGGCTACGGGCATTATCGCTGGCGTAGTGTCAAACTGCCTACCGCTTACTTTGTTAATTATGATTTTTTCGCCAGTTTTTGCTTATGCCCGATAGTCGAGTGGGCTAACGCGCCGACGTCTGTGTGTTCAGTCTTCGAGGCCTTCGAGTTCAGGTCCCACTAAAGTCAACACATCAATCACAGCTAAAGAGAAAAAAAGCTCGAAAATGCCTGACCGGATGGCGGTAATCATGATTTCGAACTCTGAATCCGGTATTTTGGCCCATTCCTCGATAGGAGTTTTTCGAAGGACCTCAGTCGAATTGAATTTTTGTCCGCCAGCATAAACACGACGTGCAAGGTTACCACACATGTTCTAAATTGAATTTGTTCTCACACATGAACGATTTGGGCTTGTCCTATTAACATTTTTTGCTAAAGTTACAATCTCCTTGGAAATGTCTTAGGAACAATTTGTGCTTGGTTTATGAACGATTCAGGCAACGATTCACTTTTTGCATTTATTTATTATTTTCTCACAATTTTAAATACATTAAGCCACATTAAATTAAAACAAATCAAAAACTTTAGAACTTACAAAGATGAATAACGGCCTTACAAGTGATTGGCAAAGCAGGGATGCAAACCGCTCGGAAATAAGGACCGGTTCGGTTCAGTGCACTATGGGTTTTTTTTTCGTTTTTTTTTGTCATCAACTTCAAATTGAAAGATAGGAAGCTAAGTTTTTGCACATAAATTATTCAAACTAAAGTAGAACTTCGGTTTTTGTTTATTTTATGAATCGACCACGCCAACATCCCTTTCCCGAAAATAATATAACTAAAATTATTTGGAAAATTCAAAATAAATAAGTTTTTCCTCATGATATAACTAAATGAAAAAATTGGATATAGATAAGAACATTTTAAATTACCAATTTAGGACAAATTTATTAAAAAACGAGAGCGTAAGTAAAGTCGGATCTAACCTACTTCGATATACCCGTACTCATGAAAAAATATGTTTAATAGTGTTCCTGCGTTCTTAGTGTGACCATCGAAAAGTAAACATTTTTAGGGTGGGGGGTGGTAGCTGGAGGCTTGGTAGCCTTTTTTGCTTATAACTTGAGAACCGTTCATCCGATCTCTATCATTCTTTCGGCTAAGATTATGATTAATTAATAATTATCTCTAGAGGTACAAATCCTATCTTTAAAACTGGGAGATATAACTTTTTTCCAAATTGCGGGGCGGGAGGGGCGTGGCCGAAATTTGAAAAAACTTGATCTTGCGTGCAGATAAGTACAAAGCTTTAATGCTGATCCAGAATATATATACTTTATATGGTCGGAAATGATTCCTTCTGCTGTTACACATTTCACTTTAGTATACCCTTTTCCAAACGGGTATAAGAACGAGCTTCTTAATTTTTAACATTATTACTTTATTAATGTTAATAAACTTCAAACATCTTTGTTAAAACAATGCTTTAGTCACAAAGGTTTTGTTCTTAAGCTAGATGATTTTTATGTTGGTGTGTTCTGAAAATAAACAACAATTATTGAATTATTTAAATTAAGTTATGTTTAAACAGCTTAGTTAGAAACGTCATATGACATTTGAGAACGTTGTTATGGATGGCGACCTATGTTTTTTATTTGGGATTTTTTAGCTGGTTCGAGGTCAATGTTTTTTACGTGCTTATTAAAAACAAACAAACACAAGTTTTTGTTTTTCCAATATATTTCAAAGCCCTTTGGCATTCGTCTTCAGGGAAAAAGGCACAGCGTCCGCTTAGTCAGCTGCGGAGTTGAGAACTTAATTTTTTTCTATTTTAAAATATTCTTCGTCGGAAGCAATCACTTCAAGTTCTTTATCAAGATCTTTTCAATTTCCTCGTTTCCGTCGTGATATTCTTCATCATTAGTATTTGTTAAAAATTCAAATTGTGGTGACTGCAGAAGCGAGTAAACTGAATTGGTATGATTATTTTTAATTTTTTTTATATCTTCGTTCTTTTAAATAGATACTAGACAGCAACGGGTCCGAAGTATCTAAGGTTCAGCTTTTAAAACCGCAGCCATGTCCTTGTAGCTAAACCTCCAGCAACTCTTGTACATACAAGCAAAGGCAACGAGTTATTATTAACTTATAAAAGCTCTGTCGCCAACTTTTGTTTTTGTTGGGAACTGGCATTATCATAGTCCACTTTTGGAGGACCACCTCTATTCATAGAGCCACAATTTACTTCGATGTCAATTACAATGTTTTTATCAAGCCATTCAGAAGGCTAATTTTTAAATCTAAGTGTTTTTCGCCCGCAATTTGTCCATTTTCTTTTCAAATATTTGACAAAAGTGCGTACGTTTTTATTTACTTGTGTTTTGGAGGTTTTAATTAGGTGGTTTTCGCAAATTTTTTGCAGTATATGCTGTTTGACTGCGGCCTCTGATCGTTTGTGGCTGACAAAAATGTCGAACAGCTTTGCATGTTCAAACGTATATCCATCTGGAAAAAGGCGATTTTTTCGAGAAAAAGCAAGTTAAAGCAGACAAATGTAGTTGCCTATTATTCTGGACACTTTAGTTAGTAACCCCACATTTAAAAGCTTGAGCACTTTGGAGTGCATTGAGAGTTCTACTCCACGAAACAAAGCTAAACTTGCTAAGAAAATTCTTAAAAATACACATGCATAAAACACGTTACACAAGGACAAACAAAATGGACGGATATGTTATTAGACTCTTGTTTTACATACCGATTTTCTATCATTTAAAGTAGTATTTTTATTTTTATGTGGCCAACGTTAGCAATCAAACTTGAGTAATGTGTTTCAATGAATTCCACACAATGCTAACACGTGCGTAATCATCTGACTTTGACAGCTTACTGCTCAATCAGTGGGCTTGTTCAGCAGAATAATTGATCCCTGAGCAGGTATCAGAAATAATTTTTAATCTAGTAGTTTTTGCTGTTGGAGGGAGCAGTATCATTTTAAAGTAGCATACTATTTCTTTGATACATGCTCTTGTATCATGATACCTCAAATTGCCTATTATGATGCCGCCTCACTCGAGTTCAGTAGGAGGATTATGGCAAAATACTTGATCATGGAGCAAGTTGTTCTGCTGAACACGGTCATTGTGACCGTAAAAAATCTTTATCAACTGATTTTTTGACTAATTAGAGTATTATAAACATAAAAATAAAGGATATTTTCAAAAACATAACAACATTTTGTTTGGGTTTATGCCAAAAAAAAAACGAAAAAAAACCCAATGTGCAGTGGTTTACAAAGTTTTTAAACCGCCGGTTCGGTTCTTTACATGGTTTTTTTTTGGGGGGGTTCCTGAACCGCGGTTATGGTTCGGTTCGTTTTGCGCTGTATTCATTTAACAACTAAAGATATGTGTTCTTTATAAATTTAGTAAGATTATTTAGGTTAGGTTTACGTTGAGTCAGGTTTTTAGTTATTATATAATAAACATTTATTTTTTATTAACTCTAAATTTACTTTGAAGATATTTCCATTCGATTGATTGCATTTCAAAACAACAGAAGATATTTAGAGTTCAAGGAACTAAAATTTAGTTCAATATGATGGAATTTTAGTTAAGATTTAGTAATAATATATCTTTTAGGCGCAGGGTATACTTCGGAATACATAAAAAGCTCTCAGAATGCCAGATAGTCGGTACCCAAAAGTGATCGCAGCCTACTTACTGCAACACAAGGCACAATTATTCCAGAATTGGGTAGAGCTTGCGTCACAATACAACACAGAGATATCCTTAGATAACCAAAATAAATGGACTGATGAGCATGAAAAAATGCTGACCAGCACCTCGAAGCTTCTTCCAGGCGATCCAATGTAAACGCAGCTCGACAAAGCCTTACAAGGACCACTTACAGCAGACTGACATACGACCCAGGAGCAAACAACTATTTCCAGGATAGCATGCCGATTGCGAAAATATCGCTTATTTTTAAAGCGAGAGTAAATGCTACATGTGAACTACTGCCCTCACATTGAAAACGAAAGCGAGCAGTGACCGCTTTGCAACACCACAGAACGAGAATACACCGAACACATTGTAGCCAGGTGTCCAATTCAACGGGAGTACAGACTTTTACATTTCGGGAAACAAGATCTGCAAGTGGAAGAGTACCTGAACATTTTGAATGGAACAAATTGGGAGATAATAGGCAGTTTCCTCACGAATGCTCTAAAATATAGATCTAAAATATTAACAGAGTCCTTTTTAGTAATTTATAAACCATGTGCCAGGTCCAGTCAAAATTAAATGTCAAATTGCTGTTCAAAATCTAATGTATTTAATGTAAAATCTAAAATAATCACTTATGTTCAATGTATGAAACTTCTTAGGCTGACGGCGCTACGCCATGCCCACGATAGCAAATAATAAAATACTACTACTACTACTATATCTTTTAGTAAGTTTCATCGATATTGCCTCTTAAGTCTGATGCTCGTTCTACTGACACTTGTGTGGCTGGAATTGCTTAAGTTTATTTTCCTGATAAATAGTCCAATTATTTTCTTTAGGTAAACGGTTTTACGCATCATACGCTTCAATGCAATTAACAAACGATATTTTACTTTATGATGGAAATTAGTCCTTATATTTCCAACTCGTCTTTACTTATCGGGTTTAAAGAATTATCCGTTATGTTTTCATTTCTTGAATATGAACATTAAATGAGATTTACCTAGCTTTTTTCTTTCTCCTTATACATAGCAGGTTTGATTTCTGGTAGAGGTAAAAAAATCAAGACTTGACCTGCTCCAATTTTGGGTCCTAAGAAAATTGGTGTTCTACAACTCTTAGTTTTCCACGTATTCATACTCTGTATATTCTGTAATTTTGTGCAAAAGTATGAATCGGAGAAGAAATCATTTCCGACCCTTTAAATTATATATATTCTTGATTAGCATCGACAGCCTAGTCTATATAGCCCCCTCTCTCCCACGCAATTTAGAAAAAACATCATATCTCCCACAGTTTTGCAGATAGATGGTTCGTACCTTCTAGAAATATTTAGTAATTAAGATTATTTATCCATTTGACAAAGGAGTGGTTAAGATTGGATGATACGGATCGATCGGACGAGTTATAAAGAAAACAAACAATTATGATGGGTAGCACTGGCCACCTTTTGTGGCTTTTTATTTAAACTGATAAGATATATTCAAACTTTTATAGTTACAGGGACAAAATGGGGGGAAAATAGAAATGAAAACAAAATGATACAAATTAAATGAAACTATGAACAAGGCGAGATCTAAATACTCTAGAAAAGCAAGAAAATGATGAAAATTAAACAGTTTGACTAGTTAATCAAATTTCGACAGATTTTTAATTTCCATTCCCAAAAGTTCCAAAAAATATTTTCTCTTACAAACATTAAATTTCGATTTATCGTCTGCGGCCAAGAATGCGCTCCCGTCTTCGATTCCTTTTTTCATTTTCATTAACCATTAGAGCAAGCACTTCCGGATTCAGTTGCACCATTCTCTCTGTCCTCGGTAAGAATCTGTTATCAAAAGGAACATCAGGCAGGCCACAGCGGTGGTTGTTAGCCCAAGTAAAATCACTAACTCAAATTCGAATACATTTCAGCTCGTAGAATGAACTGCAATATAATGTAGATCAAACGCTCCAGTTGGCACCACACCATTAGGAAGGAAATCTCCAGCACGGCCAGCGTTCCCACAGTCTCCACCAAAAACTGAACCGTATACGTCAAGTGCATATACCGCTCTGGATAAATTTCTACTCTGGCGGCCAGCATCAGAATGGCAGCAATGAAAATCAAAGAGCCCAAGGGGGAGACGGTGCATTTTTCTTCTCCTTGGGTCAGGTAAAATGATAGGCCTAGCAGTACATGTATGCAGCCTGCAGTGCCAGTAGCCCAATAGGAAACCATTTTAAGACGTTACGAAAATATATTGGAAATATAGGAAATTATTTACTTTAATTTGTTTTACAGAGTTTGATTGGTCCGAAATATTATATATCTTTACCATATTTTTTTGTGATTAGTTGGGCACGCACTTGTTTTCTACCAAATAATGCGCTGCGATTTGGCTCAGTATGGTTAATCAATTGGTAACTCCATGCTCGCATTTAAGCTAATCACAGACTAGCCCGTGCTGCAATAGTGTATGTTGCTGGCTTTTTAATAAAGTCATCCAAATCGAAAATTTTACAATTTTTTTTACGAAATACATCCATCTATTAAAAGGCCACAGAAAAAACGCAGCGCTGCTGCAGACTGAGGTGCTGCCAACCGAATTGCCGAAAAGCAATCAAAACAAGTAAGACCGTTGCAGTCGAGTAGCCCGACTTCAATATACCCTGTACAAATGACAACGAGAGCGTAAGTTAAAGTCGGCTCTAACCGACTTCGATAAACCCGTTACTCATGAAAAAACATGTTTAACAGTGCTCCAGCTTTCCTTAGGGTGACCATCCGAAAAGTATGCAACATTTTTTAGGGTGGGTGGGTGGTAGCAAGGGGGCTTGGTTCGCATTTTTGCTCATAACTTCTGAACCGTTCATCCGATTTTTATCATTTCTTCGGCAAATCGATTCATTCTGCTAATTACTAACTATCTCTTGAAAGTACGAATCGTCTATCTTCAAAACTGTGGGAGATATAACGTTTTTTCCAAATTGCGGGGGCGGGAGGGGGCGTGGCCAAAATTTGAAACAAACTTGATCAGCGTACAGATAAAAGAAGTATTTGTCGCATACATGTCAAACCTCTATCTTTTACCATCTCTGAGATCGACGCGTTCATACAGACAGACGGACGGACAGACGGACATGGCTAAATCGACTCGGCTGTTGATGCTGATCAAGAATATATATACTTTATAGGGTCGGAAATAGTTCCTTCTCCCTGTTACATACATTTGCACAACTTCATTATCCCCTTTTACCCATTTTCAATGGGTACAGGGTATAAAAATCATTCGAGAAAAACTGCAACGCGTAGCCCACATCTTTCCCTTCTAGTGTGTTCTCTTCGCTTCTATGAAATAAATAAATGTTAATAATTACGGAAAACATTACATCATGAACAGTTTTTCGTATTTCATGACCACCGTTTGTGTTTTCTGAACGGAAAAATTTGTCCAAAATTATTATTATTTTAGAGCGTGATAATTTTCCCTGTGTATGCCATTCATCTGTTGGCTCTCTGAGACAAATGAGAGCTGCTACATATATAAGAATAAGGGGAAAAGGCGAAAGAGTGCAGAGCGGTGGAAGATGGAAAGGAGGGTGGGGAAAGAGTGGTGAGCGGGTGAAATGGTGGGGAAAAAACGGGAAAGCCAATTTGAATTCAATTATAATTGAAGAGTGCTGATGCTGCTGTGAAATGCACAGTCTTCATATAATATCGCTAGAACCGAAATTCACTATGTGATCGTGCGGGAGAGGTATGTTTTCAGCATCCACTTGACTGGCAGGGACTAACATAGAAAAGAAAATTTGGTTGGGTCCCGTAGGACGAGATGGGGAAAAATGTAACATGTGTACAGGTCTCTGCATTTTCCATTAAAAATTTTGTTATATTTTTACCAGCCTTGAACTCAGCTCTGTCGACAAGATAAAACAACAATATTTATTAAACTCTTCGACGCGGACAAAGGCGCGGTGGGTTCAGCTAGTATATATTATACATGTATTTTTAACTTGAGTATACTATTGAAATACTCAACATACTCAATTGTAATTTTCATTTTCCAGGTGCCTAATGGGAAAATGTAATACGTTTAACTGATTTTGCATATTTTGAACCGCTTGTCGGATTTAATTTTTGATTGAACACATCTTATTTTTTTTCAAAAATGATGTAAGTCCGCTATTTTGCTAAATTGCATATTTGCATACGTATTAAAATATGCAAAATATGCAAATGTATGTCTATTTTATATGAAACTCCATGTTTCAGATCACATATTATTCTGGTGGGCCAGGGTTACTAAAAGGTCAACAACAGAAGATGAGTGATAAAAATACGTTTGATTTAAAAACGGCTAAAAGATTTGAAATACATATTTCCATATGAGGTAACCATCGTGCGTTGCTACACACCCTTAAGAATTTTAAACACAAATCGAAGAAGTGAAGCTTAATAGACAATTGCCATCTATCAAATATAATCGATAATCTAAGCTTATAATTTTTTTTTAGAAATTACGCAAAATTTTGCTCTAAGCAAATGTTTAAATATCTTTAAGACGATTGACCGACACCTGTTATTTACCCGTCTTTAATTGCCACCAAATCTTCATGATAGTCTAAAAAAAATCATAATATTTTGTATATATCCGAGTTATTTTAAACCAATCTTGATCTTGACCCGCCAATTTACCCGTCCACATTATACAAAAAGTTTTAAAAATTTCGCGACTTTCGGACCGTTGGATCTAACCATTTACGCGTCTACAATCGCCATCTATCAAATCTTAATGATTTCCAAAAATCATAAAATTTTGCAAATTTTGTAAAAAACCAAGATCAAAAAATAATTTTTGACTGTACGGCTTACACTTCCTATATATACTCGTTTACTATTGCCGTCTATTAAGTCGTCAAAATTATCTTCGATCATATAAAGAATTTGCAAATTTCGCGATTCCTTGAGCAGTTCCATCTATATCTCCTATTTACCCGTCCACATTGCCACCCATTAAATCTTCATAATAATCATAGATCACACGAAAAATTGGCAAATTTTTAGACTATTCAACATCCGTCCGTCTGTCTGTGTGAACACCTAGATCTTAGAGATGGTAAGAGATAGAGATTTGACATGTATGGGACAAATACTTCTTTTTTCTGCACGCAGATCAAGTTTGTTTCAAATTTTGGCCACGCCCCCTCCCGCCCCCGCAATTTGGAAAAAAGTTATATCTCCTACAGTTTTAAAGATAGAGGATTCTAGAGATAGTTAGTAATTAGCAAAATGAATCGGTTTGCCGAAAGAATGATAAAGATCGGATGAACGGTTCTCAAGTTATGAGCAAAAAAGTGAACCAAGCCCTTCCCTCTACCACCCTAAAAAAATGTTGCATACTTTTTGGATGGTTACACTAAGGAACGCAGGAACACTGTTAAACATGTTTTTTCATGAGTAACGGGTATATCGAAGTCGTTCTCGTTTTACATATTTTGCATATGCAAAATATGCAATATTTGCATATATTGAATATGCAGTTTTCAATGGAAAGTGGGTTATTTAATTAGTATAAATCAAAATTTTCACCTCAATCTCCCTTTATTTAAAAAGTTGCATAAAATCCGCTGTCTACTTATGACGCAGCTACAACTGAATATATAATAAAGATTTTCGTTTTGAAAAGTAATAATTGTTGGTCTGAGGAAAGGTAATTGCCAAATTGGGCACTCTCTCAGTTGCTGGATGCACATAAATAAACTTTCCTTAATTCTTTGATCAATTTAGAAATTGTTAGTGAAATTTAATTTTCATTCTAGTCTTTAATTGATTTATTAAGAATTTTTATGTTTAATGTGTCCAGATTTTGACTGTGCAAACAAAAACGAAGAGTGAAACCTAAAAGTCAGCCTCCCTCATTTCTGACTGATTCATTTTCGATCGTTTCGCTGGAAATTCTTGTTTCTCTCTTGTGTATCTAGTGCATAGGCGGCCACCTGCAGCTCATATGAAGTTATAATTGTGTGAATCGGTGAGTACTGCATTGCAAGTAAAATGTGTGTTGTCTGGAGAGAGCTCTCTTGTTCACCAACACAAGCACACTTTTTTGTCCTCTCCATTTGGCCGCCTCTGATTGCCAAACAGTCCAGTGATTGCCAAACAGTAAAAAGAGAGCAATTTAATTCGGAAATTGACACCACAAAAACGAAACAGAAGCGGAATTGCGTTCGATTTACTTATCAAAAAGTAGTGGAATTGAGAACATGCCTGATACTCTTTCGCTTTTGCTCAAATTATAATTATAGAGTTAACCATAGCTCAACATCTTAAGTTCAAAATTTTACCGCGATATCTCTTCATTTACACGTGTTATTACTTTATTTCGCCAGACTCGGCCATTTCGTACACTGTACGCCAGCCCAGTGAGCAATATAAAAGGGTATGCCCCGTTAACCTTGTTTCAAATCAATCAAATTTTTTGCCCAGTTGAGTTAAAAATGTGCTTGAAAACGGAACTATTTCAACTCAAACCAAGTTGATGCCTTGTTTAAAAAATTGTTCTTGACGTGAGAACATTGTTCTACAAATGAAAAACCCAGTTTTTTTCCTTTTGTGTGATATAAGCATACGTATAACGGAAGCACCCTTAGCTCAACGCTCAAGGAGATATGTGTTCACTTAAATCGCTTGAGTCTCCCCACAAAAACAAGTGAAATCAAAGATTGTCAACAGGATGTGGGTGATTGCTTGTGGTGTATTTGTCTTTTGTGTGTGTGTTCCAATTCAATTTACAATGTTAAATCCTTCTGCTTAGGCCTAAAACACAGACATTGGATCCAAGGGCACGTCTCACATCGCTGACCACAGCACAAAATACAAATCACTGAAGCAAAACACAGACATGTTGCCATGCCCCAAAACATGTTGCACGTTCGCCGTTGGTTGCAATAAAATGCAGAGAAAAAATCATTTCGAATTATAAGCACAAGTGTCGTCGTGACTGGCCTGGGACGTGTCCTTTGCTGCGGCAGTCTGTTTGTGCTTTTTGCTCTAACTAAGTGTTGCATAGTTATAGGCGTTGTGCTCTAATTTGGTGCCACTCCACCCAGGGCAGCAGCAAACTTTCCCAGTTATAATCTACTTATAAAGCATAAAAATAATAAAAAAAAAACTTTTGAAACGTTTGTTGTTGTTTTTTTCAATCTGGGTGGCCAACCCTGATGGCGACAAGCGAAATTTTGTATGCCAGGGGGAAGTTCTCATTTTGTTTTATGCCAAATAAACTACTTTATTTGGAGCCAAAAACACACTAACCGTTTCCAATTACTGCTTACAACTCAAAGAGCATAACGAATCCTGAAGAGGGGGAGAGAGGACTCTCAGTCATTCAATAATTCATAAACATCAATCACAGCTCCAGACCAGTTTCAAAGTGCATTTCATCAGTCATGTCTCCTGGGCGGAGAAGCCTTCATAGAAACCACTCTGCAGGCAGCAAATGTGTACCAAATAGGGGAAAGGGAGACTTGGGTCACATCAACATCAACACCTTCCTCTACCAGTCCCTGTGATTCTATCTCTCTCTCTCTTCCTCTCAATGTGTTTGGGTGTGCATTAGTAAACATTTTGTTGTCAACGCTCGTCATTTGCTGTCATCGTCATCACCATCACCATCACCATCACTAGAGATGCACACTGTACGCCAAGGAAATGAAAGCATCATGCATGTCTAGGCAGCATTTTACGGCCAAGAAAACAAAAAAATAAAAGAAACTACAATTTTAATGGCTTTTACTGGAATTAAAAGGCGACAAAGTTGAACAAACAAAAACTTTAAATGCCACCACGAAGTGGAAATAAACATAAGCACAGGCAAATGTAATGTAATGTGTGTGTGTGTCTATGTGTGTGTGAGTGCATACATGCGAAATTAATGCTGCAATTATATTTGCCTGGGATTCTTATCGTTATTAAATCACACATACGCATTGTTGACCCAAACCAACCCAACCTTCCCCATTCTTTATGGCAAAAATTTAACTATTTTATTAAATTTCATAAATTGTTGCAATTTTATGAGTCCCCACACCTAATACTTACATACGTTGTACGTGGGTTTCCTTTCAAATAACCAGAATAGTTCAGTTTTACTGTCAAAGTTTAATTTAGTCGTTTTATCAATGTTTCGAGCTTCTTTATATGTTTCTAAAAGATTTTCAGGCTGCAAAAACCTTAAACCCTGCCATTTGTTTTTGTTATCCTATAAGGGACTGAAGTCAGAGGCACAAGTCTAAAGTTTTTTGAGCTAATTTGAAGAAGGATTTGTAGACCTTGGAATTATTTGAAATACGCCAAATATGTATCGATAAGTATTTTAGCGTTAAGGTATTTTAAGACAAAGACAATAATCTCAATGATCAAGAAGAGTTTTCGAGATGCAAGCCAACTCTGATGCAACATTTTAAATCTTGAGACCATCCGATAGCATTTACTTTAATAAACATTAACATAGTCAAAAAAAATTGTTGTTTTCTTTTTTATCGACTTTTATGTGTTACCTGCTACTTTTCTGCAGCACAAAATTAGTTAAGGTTTCGGTTTGGCGACCATTTGCTAGCCAAAACTTAAGCATTTGAGTCTAGGCGAAAATAAATGGTGTCTGAACAGACAAATTTTTGCAAAAGGGGCAAAAAGGATTAATATCCTCGTATTATGTACTTATGGAAGAATAATATAGCGTGTAGAGTTGCGTCAATCCACGTCAATCCAACATACTTTTATTCCACGGAACACAACAAATTTAAGGTTAGAATTGCTAAAAACATCACTTTACAAAAACACATATAAACAAATACAAATCGCGTAAAACAAGGAATGCATGACAACACTTATAATATACAGGGTTGCCCATATTCGACGGACCCATGTTTTTTTTTAAAAAATCAAAGAGAAAAAATAAAAATTTGGCGGTTGGCAATCTTAATCATTTAATTTGTTCCAAGTAGATTTGTTTACATCAATTTTTGAATATGATATCTCTCAAATGGCCGCCTCTGGCGTTGATGGCGTATTGTGCCCTTTTTGCAGCATTTTCCATCGATTTCGCCAACATTTCGGCCGGAATAGCGGCTATTTCTTCACGAATGTTGTCCTTGAGCTCTTCTACGGTCCTTGGCTTGTTAACGTAAACCTTTGACTTCAAATATCCCCACAAGAAGAAGTCAGGCGGCGTCAAATCGGGCGAACGCGGTGGCCAGTCCAAATCACCACTTTTCGACATCAAACGGCCCGGAAACAATTTCTTCAGAAAATCGATTGTTATGCGACTTGTGTGCGGTGGAGCGCCGTCTTGTTGAAACCAGAACTGCCTCATACGCTTTCGACGAATAATTGGCATCACAAAATTGGTCATCATGTCGCGATAACGCTCCTGGTTGATGGTAACAGCATGGCCATTTTCATTTTGGAAGAAAAACGGCCCAATGACCGTTTTCGCACTAACGCCGCACCAAACTGTGACTTTTTCGTCATGAAGAGGCACTTCTTGAATCTCCTGAGAATTTTCAGTGGCGTAAATACGGCAATTTTGCTTATTTACGGTCCCATTCAATGTGAAATGGGCTTAATTTTTAATTTTTTAAAAGCACGTTGAGTTTTCACAATTGACTTGTTCTGTTGAATGTAAATTTCAACTATTTCAGAGCGCTCGCGTGGCGTGTATTGTTCCATGGTAAAAATCTGCTTGGACTGACGCTTCAAACGCGGTATGTCATTAAGCGATCTGACATCTCTGTCAAAAGTTATGGCGTTGCCAGATGGGTCCGTCGAATATGGGCAACCCTGTACACTAGTGGGCATAATTATTTTCACCAAAAATAATTCATAAATAAACCATTATATCTTTTAAACAAAAAATCCTAAAATTTTGAAATTTATATCGGATAATGGTATAAAAGTAAGCTTTCAATAACACATAAGTAGTACACAATCGGCTGCTTAGGTTAGAAAATATAAATCAAAATGTGCAAATGGGGGTTGGCATAAGTATTTTGACAAGATTTCAAAATGGATTTATTCTCAGCACATGACCTCAAATGCTAAAACAATGATTGGTTCTAGACAAGTTTTTCACGCTGAACCCGAATCTGGCCTTAGAAATTGCATATCTTTAATGGATTAACTGTAAAATGGTCATAAAAATGCAAAAAAGACCCTTTTGCCCATTTTCCATGGATTCTATGTCCTAGAAACGAGCTATTTTTTAAAAATTTGATTTGTCAAGTTTTAGTAATTAGTTTTATCTGTAAATTGTAGTTCATACTTTCTTCATTTTTATAAGATATAAGTTCGTGATCGATCTGCCAAGAATGGCCGATTTGGATGAAAATTTGAATTTTTTGCTTTTCATGGAGCTACAATGGCGCTTTTAAAGCAATAATGCATATATTTGGGTGCCGTCTAGCTCTGATAAAACTAACTGGCGCCAGTGTAGCTCATGAAAAGCACAAAAAATTGAAATTTTCAAAATGCAAATCATGGTTGTGCTGAGGGAATCTATTGCTTCTCTGCTTAAGAGAACATTTTTTTAATGAGTTGATTGGCGTGCCATTTTTTTTTTTTTATATATTTTTTTTTTGTTTTTTTTTTGGTGTTATTTTAATAAAACAGCTTATAGCGAAGACTTCCGCCTGGAATATGGTGGTTTGGCAGTTTGTAGGAGAGTCTCAATTCCGGTTTCTTGTAGTACACATCGGTCCGACTCCTGAGGCCATCTTTGAGCCGTCCTATACGCCAGTCTATTGGTCCCAGTAATGCTGATGCGCCTGTGAAGTTGGTTTTTGGGATCATGTAGTCCGTGCTACTGATGATCTCTCTACCCACTGCGCTGTGTCCATAGCTTTTTAGGTGGCCCCAAAAAAAGAGGGATAAAACCAGGATGTGTTCCAGTGCATTTGTTGGAGTAGACCGCAGCGCCCCCGTTATGCAGACCAGTGCCTGCCGGGCCTTTTCATCAGCTTTAGATATGTGGCTTGCCACCATACCAATATACCGTGTAGTAGTATCGGTCGTATAACTGATATGAAGAGCCAGTGCATTAGTCTTGGTGGTAGGCCCCAAGTGCTGCTTAGCATCTTCTGGGATGCATATACCGCATTGGTTGCCTTTTTCACCCTTTCCTCCACATTGAGTCTCCAGGATAATTTACTATCGATTACTACTCCAAGGTATTTTACGTTGTTTTTTGGTATTTGCGGAGGAGTTAGTGCATGCACCTTACCAATTCCTCGCCTTCAGCCTTGAACAATTAAGCAGGCAGCTTATCAGCGCCAGCTGATTTGTTGTTCTTTAGCCTTTTTATGGCTAAACAGACTTTCTGATGGTCCGGCAGGTCTATCTCTATGTTGTCGATTGGTGACATAGCTACTTCTCTAGAGACGGCCTCATGTTCGTCATTGTCTGCCAGCAGGTTGGAGAAGTAGCTTCTCCATTTGCATTGCGCGACTTCGGGCTTACTTAAATTGTCTTATTTACATATTCACAGATTCATAGATTCTTCACTTAGATTTATATAATCATACCTATCCAAAAGAATGTCCATTTCTCCATTATGATAGTTCTTTCCCATATTTCGGCTTGAAAAATGTTCTTTGTTGTTGAAAAACCTATAGTGTGATTCCCTGAATTTCAATGACCAAAAAAAAAAGCCAAAAAGTTTCCCGTCTAAATACTCACACATATGTGCACTTACATTGTACTCTGCTTCCCTTCCTCAGCTTACAAACAAGAATCAAAGTCAAGTCAAGTCACTTTTACGTTTTACAAACTTCAAAAACTTTAGTTTCAAGCAATTGTTTAATGCATATTAAGCAGCCAGATCAAGGAATCCAAGTTAAAAAGTGTACAAAACTTTTAGCCATTTTGGCGGCAGTTCGAAGTCTTTTAAGGTAATTGAAATTAAGTGAAAACTTTATAATATTTGTGAAGTGTCTTAAATCTGTTAAATGCCAACCGCAGCTGGTAATATATCCCTTCCTTCCTCCCTTCCCTCCCCGCACACACACACACACTTGTGCATGTACAAATTAATCAATGTCAACTAAACTGGCAGTAGACAAATCTCAAGACAACACGGCGTATGCGTAACTTCCTCTTTTTTCTGTCTCCGTAACAACGAAAAGAGCAAGAATAGAGAGTAAAGCAGGGAAAATTAAATAAAATTAAATGAAGTTTTTGCATATTTTGTGCAAGAATTCCAATTTAAATATTTGCTCTAATTTAATTTTGCCCGGAGCTAAAAACATTATCCCAGCTTAATTAAACAAATTTGCACGAATTAAGTGCAGCAACAATTTCTGTTCCCGTTCTCTACTCCACTCAGCGCTCGCCTTTGCCTGACGCTTTGTCTCCTGTAAATGCAAATAAGTATGCAAAAATGTTTTGCATTAAAAATGCACAAATAATTTACACACACCGAGAGTAAAATCCTCTTAAGATAATATTTCGATAATTTTTTGAATTCATAATGACCAAATAAATAATTCAAATTTAAATTGGTTTAAAACGATTAGAAACAATTGTGTTTTATTTAAACATTTGCTCGGTTTTAAATAGGAGACCTCTGGTGAGAAGTGGTGGTGGAACTAAAAGGAACGAGAGCGACTGCACAACATCGAAATGTTTAATAGCCTTTCCTTATGTTAATTTACAGAGCATTAACATTAATGTTAATATATTAATAAGATGTTAGCAGACAGAAAAGTTGTGTTCCTTAAGGCATTAGTATTTATTATGCGATCTTTATGAAAATTTTAGAGATTATCAGACATGTAAGTGGAATTGATTCAAGTTTTCGCAACACCAAAACGAAAAAGTTTTTCTTGTTAGTCGGTGGAATGAAAAGGAATTGCCAAATTACTCGCTCTTTCAGTTGCTAGACATACATAAAGTAAATTTATCTTAATTTGATTTCCATTCAAGTCTTTAATTCATTTGCAAGCAATTTTTGTTTGTTTAATTTATAATTTGTCTAAAAGCCTCTCTCATCTTCGACTGTTCCATTTTCGGCAAGGGTTGTCAATATTTTATCGATAAATCGATATATTGATATTTTTCTTAGACGATAAGGGTTATTCTGATACGATATTTTTTGTGCCGATATAGGCGATTATCGATATTTTTATAAACGATATATCAAAAAAAATTACTGTGGTAATTACAGGAGCAAATTGTCATAAGAAGACTGTCGATTTTGTTCTTCATAAAACGTATAGAAAAAGGAAAATTTCTCCCAGAAACCATTGGTCTAAAATGAATTCCTCCATTCAACTTGATCCAGGTACGGTATTTCGCCATAGATTTTCTTCTCTTGTGCGTTATTTCTTCGTAGAAGTGCGATTTCTTAGTAAAATACATAAAAAGGGGTTTTCAGTCCTGTTGGAAAAGACAAAATCCTTCAAATGTTGTTATTATTTTAGGGCGATTTGCTCGGGCAAGGAATTCATTTTAGACCCATGGTTTCTTGGTGAGATTTTCTCATATACCTTATTTTCTTTGTAGAAGTGCGATTTATAAGTAGAATAAATAAAATTTTTCACTCCTGTTAGAAAGAAATTTTATATTTGGTATTTGAAACCGATTTGCGCCGGCTAGAATTCATTTTAGATCCATGGGTTTTTAGAAAATATTATCTATACAGGGGCTGGTATTAGAATTCACTTCGCTTAATTCGCTCTGTTTGTTTTCCCCCTCCCCAAAAAGTTTTGAGGTGATTTGCAAATCAGCGCATCTCTTGAGTCGGCGATTGCTTAAAAAGACCATAAAATGCATTTTAATAAAAACAAGGCTTATTGAGTCTTCAAGGGGTGTTCAATTTGAAAACAATATACATCAAAAAAATTAAATATTTAACATGTTAAGTTTATAAAATAAAGCATTTTTCTTAAATCCTAGTCAATTCGCTAGTGAAATTTTTTACTCACCACCAAAATCCCTAAATACAGGGGTTACCTTTAACATTTGAATTTCGAAATTAATCGAACTTCGTTTGTGAAGTTAATACAATATCGATTTTTGTGATAAAACAAAGATAAAAAAATTAGATTAACTAGCAATAATTTTTCCGTTGATATTTTGCTTAATTATTGTGCAATTTGTAAGTCGATTGCTGTCAATCTGAGTTGAATATAGTGGCAACGCCGGCGCTAAAGTAATGACGAGAAGCCGCTCAAATGTTGGCTTTTATTATTCTTCTGAAATTGTTATAAAATTAATTATAAAGGGAAAAGCATCGAACAGATGTCCAGAGCGAAATTTTGCTTGGCTTTTATGAAGGAGCTTAAAGACTTGGCCTCCAATGTCACAATGGGCGACATGGAAGTTGCGGCTGCAGCCTGAAAGAACTGACTTTAAGTCTGGCCAACCTATCCTCCGATTGCTTGAATTGAATTAGTGTGTCCGGCCCAATGTTATTTTCGAGCACAGCATCATTACCCTTATGATTTTGCCTACGTATATCGTCTGACTTAGTAAGACGGTCCGATGCGGATTAAAGACGGGTGCACTCCTAGCCTCGTCTTACGGATTTGCTTCTTCCCTTAATCGTCGATTGCCATCTGTCGTGCGAGAGGCATTTATTTAATTAAAGCAAAACTTTTTTGTGTGGGAATTAAGAATTCAGTTAAGGAAAATTAAGTTTGTTTTTTGTTAAAAAAGGACTAACCAAATAGCTTACATTTCCAATATATTAATAAAAACTACCACTTTTAAAGTCTTAACCTAATTTGCACTTTGGGTCGAAACTAGCTTAAAAAATGAAATCGCTCACGAAGTTCGGTGGCATGGCGAAAATATTTCAGCGATGATTAAATTTATTAATCCAATTTCTGAATATCAAATCATTTAAATCTTAACGTTATCCCAATAGAAAGATAAGATATAAAGGCCACTAGAAATGGTCATTTGGTGAGGACGTTCTTTAAAAACTTTTCAGTTTTATTAAGCTTTAGATAATATCGATATATCGATGTTTTTGGACCCGATATATCAAAAATCGATATTGCAAATTTTGACATTTAGAAAAATATCGTCAACCCTATTTTCCACCATTTCGCTTGGAGTTTAAAGTTCTGTCTTGTGGATCTAGCAGTGGTGCACAAAACGCCTATGGTCTGTCCCACGGGATTGGAACTGAAAATGCTGCCGGCGTCGCAGCCGGCACACGCATAGAAAGAGAGAATACATGTGTTCTATAAATAGCACGCACACATATTTATTTCTTTGCTTGTAGCCCATGTTTGACATAATGGTGTTTACTTTTGTTTCGCTGCTACACACACCATCGCAAAGCTTGATAGTCTGATCTAGTGCCATTCTTGCTTGGTCCAGTGGTTTGCGAAAAGTAAAAAGAGAGCAATTTCAGTCGGAATTGAGATTAACAAAAACGAAACCGAAACGGAATTGCGTTCGATTTACTTTTCAAAAAGTAGTGTAATTGAGAACATGCCTGAATATTTTTGGATAAACTTCGGACAAAAGTCCCGTTTCGTTAAACCAATAATTACAAACTAAATATCAAAACAAATTTACATCAAGCAGCCACTCTTTAATTATAATTCAATTCAATTCCCTCTTCCGCCGCTCTCCACTCTTTCCCGTCTCCCCTCATTTCAGAGACCGCACTCAGAAATACCATACTCCCATAATACCTAGTAGTTCCATGGTGCTGGCTGTTAACAGAGAACAATTATGTTTCACTCACACTAACGATTATAGGCTAAGCATATCAGCGGAAAGCATGGAATTTTGTGAAGATGTTAAATAGCAAATCACACGGACAACATCTTACATCTAACATCTCAGTCACCGATGTGAATTTACAAATTGCTAAAAAAAAATTTAAGAAAAATTAATGGTTGTTGTTGTTGTTGTTGTAACGGCTGGGATGTTTTGTACGTACGCGTAGAAAGGAAGAAAAAAGAGAAAGGAGAGAGTAAAAGGTTAGTTTGATATAGAAGCTATTCCCTGTCCAGTTCGAGGAAGGAAGCTACCTCTACTGGACGGGACCATAAGTCTAGTGGCGTGAGTCCAGTTTGGTTCAGGGGGCACTTGAAAGGGTATTGGTATTGGTATTTATTTATTAGAGTTGACAAATTCAGCTGTCAACGTAATAATTAAGAGAGAAAAAGAAGAAAACAGATTAATCCTAATTTCGCCTCCACCGAAATTAGGAGAACTTTTTTATATTATGCTCCGACTCACATCAAGTGGGTGGAGGCAAAGAATTACAGTTGCTTGGAAGATAAGTGTGACAAAATATTAAATACATTTACCGACATCGAACCCTCATAAGCTAAGAAATGGTACAAATCGTTATACAACATGCATATGATTCGAAACGGGTCATGAGATTCGAAATTAGATCTACTTATATTTAAGAGAATTGGCCGGAACTGTTTTGTAGATCTAAGTGGGATCGAAAAATTAATTTAGGCAATATGGCCATTTATTAGTTTATGAAGGAACATAACTCCATGACAGATTCTACGATCTTGCAAGGACGGTAAGGACTTAATAGACGGAGTCTGTCCACATACGTTGGCAGGCGACGGTGTTGTTCCCAGTTAATCCCACGTAGGGCGAACAGGAGAAATTGCTTCTGCACCGACTCAATAAGGCCCTGGTATGTTGCATAAGTATAAAGTATAAAGATGTAAAGAAGCTTTGTGGTATATGTCATCAAATTCCATAGACCAACGTTTAACAAAAGCAAACACCCCTTGGCTTTGCTATCGATAGTCCCAATGTGATCGGAAAAGTTCATATTGTGGGCAAATAATACACCAAGGTCTGTTACCGCGTGTATACGCTTGAGATTGTGCGGGCCAAGAAAATAGTTGCCCATAAATGGGGCAGAGCGATAGAAAGACATGACACTACATTTAGAATGGTTAAGGTGCAGCAAGTTGTTGATGCAGCAGGATTGAAGGTGGTTAATGTCATTCTGTAAAAGACAATGAGTACAAATTTTAACATCGTCTGCATACATCAACACGTGAAAATTTAAAATGTCGGAAGGAAGGTCGTTTATGAATAAGCCAAAAAGCAACGGTCCTAGGTGACTCCCTTGTGGAACTCCGGAAGTGACATAAGCCTGCTTGGAGAGGGTGTTGTTAAATAAGACTTTCTGTGTAACGGTTTGCCAATACATTGAAATCCAATTGACCAAGAGGTTGGGAAAACCTAAAAGTGATAATTTCTTTAAGAGCAAAAGGTGATTCACTGAATCAAATGCCTTGCTAAAATCTATGAATATAACATCCGACTGATTTTTCAGCTTGAGTCCGTCCCTAATTAATGAAGTAAACTCGAGCAGATTGGTCGATGTAGACCGGCGCTTCATAATCCCGTGCTGTGATGGAGCCATAAAAGAGCAACACTGGTGCTGCAACTGAGCAGTAATAATCAGTTCAAAAGTTTGGGTATAGGCACAAAAGTTTTGCTATCCCACGATAATTTTGAAAATCAGTTCTACTTCCTTTTTATGAAGTGCTATAATAGGATTCCTTCCACATATCAGGAAAAAAAGGTGTGGTGTAGAGATAATTGAAAAATTTTAGAAAGAGGTTCGCATAAAGCATTTGCACAATTCTTGAGAACACAGCTAGGAACCACGTCTGGACCAGAAAAAAGGAGGTTTTTACGAGTTTAAGATATTCCAACATGGTGCTTTCATCAACGACTGGCATGAAAATGCCTGCTGAGTGCGGAATGGAGTAAGGGTAATGAGTTAAAGTATTATAAGCATAAGAAGAGTATGTTGTTTGGAATAAATAAGTTGGATGGCAGTGGTAGTATTATACCGAACAGAGGAAGGAAAAGGAGAGGTTTTACGCTTAGAGTTCACAAATGAAAAAAATTGCTTAGGGTTTTCTTTAAATTCGTTTTTACACCTATACAGGTAATTTGATAGCATTCGGAATTGTGATTGAGAAAGTCCGACTGAGCGGCTAAGTATCGGGAATGATCGACTAGTTGCCCAGTCCTTTTATATTTTTTATGTAGTCTGTTTCTCACATTCTTGAGATTAGACAATGAACCAGAGTGGCTTGCGATGTACTATGGATAATGAGGAACAAGGTAAACAACAAGTTACAAACAAAACAAGTTAAATTTGACAGAAGTACTGGCTTCAGAATCGAGAAAATATCAATCAACCTGCGAAAGATGTTGATTTAGCTCCATAAAGTTGGCTTTACGGAAAAGGCGATTTGATCTAGGCCCAAGCTCAAATGCTGTCACTAAAGATGTAGAGATCTTGGTGTCAATTGGGCTTTCACCACATTTAGGACATTTGTCAACAATCTCTGGATTTGTACGTGCGAGATAGTTGTTGAGGTGCCTACTTTTCCCAGATCGGAGTTGCGCAAGTGTCGATCTGGTGCGCCTGGGGAGGGTCTTCTCCTCTGGATCTATGGGTGGCGTCCTGCCTCCCAGGACAAAATTGTCTTGGTTGGCTTCTATGGTGGCCTCAGCGCATGTTATTGCTGTTACCATGCCATTTCCCAAGAGTTGTTTTACCTTTGGGAGTTTAGTTCTCAGATCGTGTCGGACTGCTCTGCGCCTCCATGACATGCATTCCATAGTGCAGTCGTGATTTGGATGAGACTCCGATTAAGAACTGTTGGGTGAGAAGTCAGTTGTGGTTGTGGACCGGGAAGGTGACGGTGACGCCTAGGATCTTCGGATAGTTGATGGTGGGTATCCAGTTCCCTCCGAAGTGGATATCTAGCTGCGTCCTTACTTCCATCGTCCAGGTTGTCCAGGGTGACCGAGGATTTAGTGGCCGACAGGCTAAGGTTACGGTCTGTGAAGAAATTGGCTAGGCGTGGGAGATATCTGTTTATTCTCTCCTCCAGTTGTTGGAAATCCCTTCCCGTGGAGATAACTGAGCAGTCATCAGCGTAGGTCACGAGTTTGACCTCAGGAGGGGGTGGAGGGGCCCCTGCTATGTAGGTGTTAAACAGCAAGGGGAGAGGACGCCGCCTTGTGGAACTCCTTGTTTGATGATACGAGTCCTGGAAAGATCGCCGCGGAACTCTACTTTCGCTTGCCTGCTGGAGAGGTAGATTGCTAACCACCTGGTTAATGGTTGATTTATCTGTTGCTTTAAAACAGCAACTTGTAATTCGGCAGCTTGTAGCAGATTTAGTCCATAATGCATTAGTTGCAGAGATCGAAGATGAAGAGGAGTTGCTGACCAGTTGCACATACCAAGAAGAGCTTGGATGTTAGTAAGTAGTAGTTAAGTGTGACTTTTATACGTGCAATTCGATTACATCCATATACTTTATCCTTATTTTATATTTAGCATATTTAGCATATTTAAAAAGAGCATTCGGATGGAGCAATCAACCTACTTCATGTTTGTAAGCATGGTTGAAGAAAAAGAGACACAAAATGCAATCAATAACTTTCCTCAAATGAACCCCTGTGGCAGCCAAACCAATATAATACTACTGCTGACTATTCTTTAGGTGCTGAAGAGATAGGATTTGCCATTACATTTGTTATTTCGTATGAAGAAAAAAGCGTATCGCAAGGCACAAATGGTTTTACAGTGTTATTTATTGTTCCTTTCCCGCAACTGGAAGGTTGCTTGACTCGCTGCTAACTTCCGAAACATTTAACGCAGATCTCTTTGATGCTCCCTGTACAACTCCAACTCCTCACTCGCTATGCTTACAAACTCCGCTTAGTGGCCAGGCTTGGTGCTTTTTGCAGGTAGCCTGCAATCCATCGGCATCCATCCTCAGAACATGTTGGAATGATGATAAATTTTTGGCATAGCAAATGCTTATGGAACATCTTTGATAATGATGTGAGATGCCAGTTGTGTCTCAGTGTGAATAGCGTATTACAACATTTCAACCAAAGCTTTTTAAAAGCTTTTACTTCTCACTCGCACTTCTTTGCCAGCATTCAATAAAAACAGCTTTAGCGGACGGGACCGCCTCATACTTATTGCATCATGCATTCAACACAGATGTATGTACCTAATTTGTTTGAGTGTGAGTCGTTCCCTCACCCTCTCTCTCTCTCTCGTGCTTTTAGTAAAACAACTTAGCACAATTTTGCCTGAACGTAATAGCGCATTTATTTGCCCCATACAAACTTTTTTTTTGGCGTTTTCACCTACTTCGCGGACAAATTTTCCAAATTTTCTTTCTTAGTGCGCAAATCTTAGATCTCTAGGATAAACACTACCATATAAGTTGATAGTTCTTAGTCTCGTTACAACAACAACATTCTACGAGCACACAGATTCTATTTTATTCATTGTGGGCTAAATTCATCAGGATTCAATGGCACAGATAGTTTACAATTTGACAATAGTCTATTAACAGATGGTAGTTTACAGAAACAGAGTCACTGACTTATTAGATTGCCCTCGTATGTATTAAGATGAGCGTCAAGTAAGTTTATGTAGTTTCTTTTACCTTATAATCGAGACAGCAGCAGTACATTAGCATTTTGTAGAAAGCTTTCCATTCCCACTCAAGCGCTCTATTCCCCTGCTCTTCTTTCAGCGAGATTTTGCTACACCAGAAGCTGGTTCCCCATGCAGTAAATGGGAAAAGCTTCAAACCTAATCTCAAAATTTTTTTGAGCTCAAGATTTATGTGGAATTAAACTGTCCAAACCCATGTCAAAGAATAATAAGACCCCATCAAATGTAGAGTGTGTTTTGGTATTAAATGAGCACAAACCTGGGATCAGAGTTCTGGCCAACTGCTGCTGCCACTCTTTTAGCAATGCGATATATTCTGCAGTCGCTACCAAATGAGATTGCCCTGCTTGTTGTTGTTTGTTGTTGTTGCAGAGTTAATGCTATTGTTGCATGTTGCACGTATGTGCCTGCCGCCTCCTCCTCCCGCTCCTGCTGTTGTCTCTGCACGTGCTCGCTCCGCATATTTACTTTGGAATGTTGTCGTTTCGTGGCTGTCACCGCATAACCCACCCACAACCCGTAACCCACAACATGGGTCCACAGTTCTGACTTCAATACGCACTCATGCAAATATAATTTGTGCACACGCATCCCTGGATGCGTCCAGCATCCCAAATGTCATCAACACACACCACACATCCAGCCTACCCAAAGTAGCTTTTAAAATAAAAATAGAAAATGGCTAAGGAAATTCCCATTATTGGCCATAACAGAGTTTTAGAACAAAGGAGCACAATCAACTGCAAAATATGCACAAACAGTATAGAGATATGCAAGGTGCAAGAATCTTCAATTTATTGCAGCAACTTTCCATAGAAAGAACTACACACGGCTGTTGTTGACTCCATGCCGGGTGGCAAGACATAATCTCTGAGAACATCCGAAAAGCAAAGAATTCATCGAAAAAAAAACTTTTCAACTCAAAATAATGACCAAAAATTTCTTTAATTGGACCAAACACTCATCCATAATGTCTACACCAAACTTAACGTTACTCAAATGCAAAAAAAATAGTTGCAAAGTAAAATTAATGCTTACTTCTTAAAAGCATAATAGCGGTCAACGAATTTCCGTCCATCTGATATCTTAGGAGACTGGCAGGTTAATAATATTCACAACTCAATAGAATTTGGAGGAATCCATGGTCGTTCATCAGGCAAACGGCCTTCCATCTTGAATAGTCTGTATGTTAATTACACGATTGCTGGGCTTAAACAATTCATTAATGCACCTGAAACCAGCAGTATTCTTTTTCTGTGCTTGATTCATGTTTTGCTGATCGACTTAAGTACTAGGACTAAAGTACCTAAATATATGTTCAAAAAAGTCATCTATGTTCCCTTGCATACTAGTATATAGACATATTAATATACATTGTACAATTTACACAAAAACATAGTTTTCGCTTCTTTTCACCAGGGGCATGCAAACATTAGCACGCACTTACATACATATGGGCAGGCTATTTCACTTTCTAAGCACTTACATACGGAATTAGTATGTATTTATGTATATGCAGTTCCAAACAGACAAGTCTCACAGCTTACAAATGTGCATTAGACTGACCATCATTAATATTTCAGAAAGTAAATTCGTAAACATAAAATTCACTTTAATATTTTGTCCACACTCTTTTATTAATGCCCAAATGACACTTGCCGATATTGGTGACCAAAATTTCTTTAGTGAATAAATTTGCTGTTTTTGCTCAGAGCATGTTGCGCTTTTCAGAATAGATGGATATACGGCCAAAGATAAAATATGCTAAGCCACGATGTTGTAACTTTAAAATTGTGGCTCTGACAGTTTTTTGCGTTTCAAGGGGGGATCAGGGTACGGTATACACCTATGTTCATGCAAAAATTTGGGTCTCTATCTCTTATAGTCTCTGAGATCGACGCGTTCATACAGACAGACGGACGAACGGACAGACGAAATAAACCCCCCCTGAGATTTACAAAGGCAATAGGTGAGAATTCACTTTTCACTTTTGTGACGCGGCTCAAAGTGTCAAGCACAAAAACAATTAGCCTAATAAAGAAACACACCGTTAAAATTAAAAAAGTAACGAATATTTATTTCAATCCATAAATAATAAACATCGAGCATGTTGTGAGCGAATGAAAGAGCGCGTTAGGACATTGGCTCGGCATTTCGTGAGCTCGAAAGTGAGCGACCACTATATAAGACGGCCGTCCGCTCCAACAAGTTGTTGTCACTTCCCGTTGGGAGCTCGAAGAGTACTCGTTATAAGTTCATCTTTGTAGTCGCATAGATCTCACTTGGAGTGCGCTTCGCATTCAATCCCGTGGCTCAGTCCATATCCCTAACCCGTGGTTTAGAGTGCGCCTGCATTGTGTGTTACATTCTTAAACGTATCTCGATATACACTAATCCTCGCCTGGAGTGCGCCTCGCATCCAATCCCGTGGCTCAGAGTGCGCCTGCATTGTGTGGGCTTCGCTCGTTCCATTCTTAAGCTTTTGACTCTCAATTATTTAAAACTAGCAAATAACCCGACGCGCTTCGCTGCGCCTTCAACAGTATGCTCTTTGCTAATGGGTTTTCCCTCCGACTCCCGCCCCCTCATCCCTCCCATCCACTCTACATCCAAATCCACCCAGTTCCCACTCACTTTCCACCCACTTTCCGCCACCATACCGCCCACATCCCACCCGCATCCCACCCACTTCCCACCCACATCCCACCCACTTCGCATCTGCATACCACTCATATCCCACCCACATTCCTTCCGTATCCCACCCACTTCTCGCCACATTCCACCCACTTCACAACCACTTACCACCCACTTACAAACCGATTTTTAAGCCAATCGGATGAAAAATAGTTTTTTGCATGCAGAATTTTCCTCTCTTTTATATTTATAGCAGTGTCCGGCAAAACACACATGCTTATTTTGCCTTTACATGTGTGCGTTCAGACACGCGAGAGCGCTCTCAGTTAGCACATGTTTGTTATTGCAAAAGAGAGCAGTGTACGCTCCTATAGTATCGACGCCGCTGCTACAGAGGATGGACGTCGCTACTTGTATACACAGCAAATTGAACGGTGCCGGACACTGATTTATAGAGATGAGTGCAAAGAAAAGAAAAAGTCTTGATTTGAGGGACTATTTTTCAAAAGAACAGAAGAAAACCGATACCCATGAAATTGAAGCTACAAATGTGTCGTAAAAGGCAAATGTAGCAGGTGAAGTGGCAAGTAAAGCTGCCATTTCTTCCGAAGATACTGATAGTAAACAAGACATAGTGCGCCTTGTCACTCAAACCATCCCAGATGACAAACGGCTTCAATGGTTTATGCAGTGCATTCAGATTCCACCAGTCTCATTTAAATTTCCGGAAAGTGGTAGGCGAAACTTGCATTTTAAACACAATTGGCTCACTCGTTGGCCATGGCTAGCTTACTCAATGTCTACGGATGGTGCCTTTTTTGGTGTTTGCGTCTTTTTTGGGAGATTAGCAACTAAAGTGTGCAGTAAAAAGAAGACTCTGTGCAAAGTTTCAGCTCGATAGCTTTAAAACTGAAAGACTAGTTTGCGTAGAAACAGACAGACGGACAGACGGACAAAGCTTAATCGACTCAGCTCGTCACCCTGATCAAGAATATAAACCTATAGTTTATAGGGTCGGAAATGAATATTTCTATGCGTTGCAAACTTCTGGGCAAAATTATAATACCCTTTGCAAGGGTATAAATAAAAACTGGAAGGATGCGGTAGAGGTTTTTGATAAGCACCAAATGGCACCCATTCACCAAGCAGCAGTCGAAAGGTCTTTTTCTTCTTTGAAGATTTTAAAGACATATTTGAGGGATTCGATAGGGAAAACCCGACTAAATGGACTGTCCCTTTTATATATTCATCGTGACATTAAGGTCAGCGCCGAAGACGTTAAGAATTTGCTCGCTATTTATAAGTAATTTATTAGCAAACTAGCAAATATCCCGTCGCGCTTCGCTGCGCCTTCAACAGTATAGAACCAATGCACACCCAATTCACATCCCACCCACATCCCTCCCACTTCCCGCCACATACCACCAACTTTACATCCACTTACCACCCACTTTCCACCCACTTTCCACCCACTTCCAAAAGAACTTTTCACCCTCATCCCACTCACATCTCGCCCACATCCCATTCACTTCCCAACCACTTCCCAGTGGGCATCCCGGCGGTATTTCCAACATCGGAAAAGAAAAACATAATGAATTCTCATTTTGATCTTAAAAACGGAGTTTCAAGTCAATCGGAAGAAAAATAAAATTTTTCCCATACAAACTTTTCCCAAAACCCCGTCTCACAGAAACTCCTGTCCAAATTACAGCCCTCTATCTCTTTCTGTTTAGGCTGTGCGATCATTGCCAATCAGTCAGTCAGTGAATCAATCAGTCTTTTATATTTATTGAAATTGACGAATCGCGTGCATTTTTATGCAACTTTATTGATGTAAAGGCATTGGCCACTCTTATAATTTGTAAACAAGACGAGGAAATCAACCGAAAAGACGGGAGGCGCACATTTGCGAATGCGCTTTCCATAACATTGGTCTTCGCAAATGTGGAAAATCGCATGAATAATCCACACATGCGCTCACAGCTTACGACTCGTTTAGCTTCAGAATCATTCTTCGGCAGAGCAACAAATCGTGGTTCCTCAACACTGCGGTCCTGATCCATTCCGAATATGTTCAGAAACAGGAGATAAGCTGAGTCGTAAAACTCGTTTTTGCACTAATCCGATCTGTCAACAATACTCAAGTCAATTATACATGCTTCTCATGCCTTCCCCAACTTTGTTCAACTTTGTTTTCGCTTATAATAAATGAAAAAAATGTGTTTGTTTTTTCTACATTCCGAAATTTTTCAGGTATATTTTTCCTCACACAGGTAGCTGATTCTATGCCAAAACGAAATAAAAGATGAGAAATCAAAAACATTTACCTACTTGAGCTAAAAATTCGAAGGCATGCAACTCTAATTCCCATACAACTGCGTGTAAATGTATGGGGTCTGGCCAGGCCCTATGTGCGTGAATTCCCTGCAAACATTTTGTCGGGTTTCTTATCTCCCTCGTCAAAAAGTAAGTTTGGCGATAGTTTGAGATGAGAGTCTGATGATAGTTTGGCGATTTACAAAAACAAAACACATAAGGTATCCCATTTTAAACATAAAAGGGTTAAATTGGCGATATGTGGCATCAATTTCTATGGCCCTATTGAAATGGTCAGAGTGATAAATAAGAACTTGACAATTACAAGCAATCATTTAGGGGGTGAATGCTTTCAAATAGATTCATTACAAGTAACCCTTTAGTTGCCTAGACTGAGATGCGCGGCGTAGCACAGTCGTCTAAAACGTCAGTCCCATTGTGTCTTCAGTTCGAATCCCCTCTAAGTAAGTAAGTAAAAGTGATTCATGTACCTAATAAATATAAGTTTGTTTAATTCGTTTCACTAACTTTGTTGTTTTTCAAAGTATTGAACAGAAATTCAGTTTATTTACGTATTTAAGGCTCCCAAGGTATCCTACCAAATTTTGTTCAACTTCGACTATTTTTTTAAATAGCTGCCAAATAACCGATCAGGCCGACTAGCATGAATTTAGCTGATTTGGATGATGTAATAAATGCAATATTTACAGAAGCTAATCTTTTAACATAACTTTAATTAGGTATATATTTTTAATCAATAAATTCAGAATCTAAATGTAATAAACAGTATTTATTCTCAATATTGGATCTATCCGAATCGGTATCGTCAGTATTATCTTCATCACAAAGAGGGTCCATACTACAACTTAATGTAAAAGAGGCAATTGACTTGCATCGAAACTTTTTTTTGGACTTTATGCCAAATTGAAATTGTCCGGATGTTTGTAACGCACAGTAGAACCACATAAAGTATATATATTCTTGATCAGCATGACGAGCTGAGTTGATATAGCATGTCCGTCTGTCCGTCCGTCTGTTTCTATGCTATCTCCTCCGTCAATTTTTAAGCCATCGTAACCAAACTTTGCACAAAATCTTTTGGTACAAATACGCTGCACATTTGTCGGAACCGGCCAGATCGGATGACTATAGCATATAGCTGTCATAGGAACGATCGGTTAAAAAAGTAGTTCTAGTGAGAAATACTTTTTAGTTTTCAATTTTATCGCACCTAATCCTCGTATTTATAAGTTTTCTATGATTTTACATAATTTCACCGAGATTTATTAAAATCGGACAATTACAATATATAGTATAGCTGCTATACAAAAGATAGGTCTGAAAAAAAGTCTTAGTGAGAAAAACTTTTTTGTTTTCAATGCTATCTCTCCCAATCTTTATACAGATCAATATTATATACTGGCCACACAATTCTGTCAAGTTTGACTCAAATCGGATGACTATAGCATATAGCTGCCATAGGAACGATCAGACGAAAAGTAGGTTTATTGGGAAAAACTTTTTTGTTTTCAATGCTATCGCTCCCAATCTTTGTACAGATCAATATTTTATACTACCACACAATTCTGGCAATCGGATAATTCAAATCAGATGACTATAGCATATAGCTTCCATAGGAACAATCGGTCGAAAACCTAGTTTTGGTGAGAAAAACTTATTTGTTCCAATTTGATCAATATCGGTGAATATATCTTATAGCCATATAACAAACTGGCAGCACATATTATGCTCCAAGGGTATATAAACTTCGGTCGAGCCGAAGTCTATTTTTTTTGTGTGAAACGCTTTTTATCCCTGAGAAGAGACTTTTTCGTAACTCATAGAAGAAATACGTTGTCTTCTCCAAGAAGTGTCGCAGAGTGGCACATTTCTTCCCGAAGTGAGATATGTGATATCGCCAGAGTGAAGCGACACCTATTGGAAGAATCGCATTCTTACATTCTGCGATAAAAAATGTTGGCTGGGAACTAAGGTTCAAAAATATGTGCGTATACGAGGGTTAAGAAGCATCAGACGGCAGATCATCAGTCACGGCTTCACATTGCTCGCATTGTATACTTTCTTTTGTTTATTTGTACATTCTGTTTTCGCTTTCATAGTTTTTCATATTGAATTTTACTTCTTTATTTATTTCGCTTTTTATTCTTCTTTTATGTAAACAAAGCAACGTTACAATGTTCATTTGCGATGAACCAATGGTTCTGTAACTGGTTTCTCAGGCATGTGTAAAAGCGAAACTGAGTTGCTCAGATGAGTTTAGGTCTGACGAAAACTCATCTGAGTGATTAGGTTGTGTAAATAGAGCTTTAGGTTTTTGCAAGATAATGCCCCAATAATGTCCATTTACGATTCAATGGCCCGACCAAATTAATAAAGTGATTTTGCACAAAACTTTAAGGAAGTTCTACGACTCTTTGACACATTTCTCCCTACTTAAAGCATTACTTGCAGATTTTAATTTCATAATCACTTAATTCGCAGACGCACAAGACATACATACTATGACCCTGGCTGTTGTCCCTTTGTCCGCAAATGTTTATTTACTTTACGTACCCACCCACCGCAGGCATTATTTACGGGTGCAACTCGTTTTTCTGCGTGTTTACTTTTGGCTTTTGCACTCGGCGATTGTCTTGCAACTGAACCTGGGTCATTGTTATTAAATATATATACATACTTAGTTATATATGCAGGCATGCATACAACTTTTGCAGCGTTTATTAAAATTATAAAAAATTTTGTTACTCCGTCTGCTCCTTTCTTCTTCTTCTTGCGCTTCTGTTTTTTGGGCTGGTTTGCGGTAGCCAAAGTGTTAATGTGTGTGCATATTACAGTGAATAAGTGAGTGCGGCTGTGTGTGTGTGGGTGTGTGTGCGTGAGAGAAAGCTCCCCTGGTTAATGAAATATTTAATTGTAATTTCTGGTACGCGAAATTTAAGTAAATTAACTTTTGCCAAGCGTTTTAATTAATACGTTACGTAGAGAGAAATTTAAAATGCACGAAATGACTTTGGGGATGTGGATGTACCAAAAAGCAATTTCCTTCTTTCAGCTAAAACAAATATGGCGTCCGACCAAGGGAGCATTAAATAAATGTTGCCTACTTTTGTGGGTCAACTTGGTCTGGCAATTGAATTACAACCTGAGAACATTCAGAATGCAGTGCCAAAGCACTTGTAAGACGTACGAAAGGCGGAAACGGAAACAGCCGCATCATAAATTCTGGCGACAAACGCAGCTGCACACACACACAAATGTCTGGATTCTTACTTGTGTGTGTGTGTGCGGACTTCAGCTCGAAAAAATTCAATTTAATTGCCATCATAACGTTACCAATTACTTCAACTCTCCTCTGGCTACCCCATTGGGGTTTTTGGCTGCTGTTAATCAATTTGCTGAGCTTGCAGAAAAGTTGTTCACTTAATTGGCAAATCATTTGCAAATGTATTCGAAAATTGTTCCTTGCAATTTGATTGAAGGAAGCCAACTACACACAATTGAAGCCTAAGTAAATAGAAAATATTTGATTTATTTTTATTCATTTTTATACCCTTGACAAGGGTATTATAATTTTGACTAGAAGTTTCCAACGCATAGAAATATTAATTTCCGACCCTGTAAACTATATATGGGGCATACCATACAAATATTTGACAAACTTTTCATTCTGATATTTTTGAGATTACATGACAAAAATGGTTATAACTTCCTTAATTTTCAAGTCTACAATATTAAATTGAAATTTTTTTATAAGGTAAAAAAAAAAAAAAAAAAAAAACCGCCTAAATTTTTAAGAAAAATGCTTTTCTATGAAAAATAGAAAATCGCTGCGTTCTAGATTTCAGCGGCAATTTTTTCAGACAAACCCAAAAAGTTTTGGCTTTGTACCATTGCCCCCCCATCACCACACCACCACCTCCTACACCCAACCCACTTTTTAAGTTTATATATATAATTAATTTAAGATTAACAATTTTTTTCTACTTACTTTACTGGGACTTGAGCTCGGGACCCTCTCAAATACTGAACACACGGACGTCTCCTTAGCTCCACTCCGACTATTAGCCTTGAGCAAAACGTAGCGACATAACCATAGTTAATAATGTACACAGTTGGTCAAGTTGACATGACATTCGCTTAGCAAACGTGGAGGCCTGGAATCAAGCCCAGTAGGAGCAAACTTTTTTCTTCTTATTTTATGTTTTTTTTTTTTATTTTCGTTTTTTAATGTTTTTTTTTATTTTTGTTTAGCAATACCTTGCGTTAAAATCGTTCCTGATAAATTTGTGTCGCCCGCATTTGGAGCTTAAATACTTCACATTTGCCACTCCAATAAGAAGCAAAAGTCGTGGTCGAGGGATAAAGACATTAGAAAATGTCATGGACTGGATCTAATCCCTAGGAACATACGTTTTTTTCATTAAGTGGTTCTTTTTTAATGTTTTTTTTTTATTTGAGGTGTTTTTAATTTTTTATAAAATCCTTTAATTGATTTCTACATGGTGTCAAGACAAAACAAAAACATGCTCAATACTACATCAGTGAAATATATCTACTATCTTCAGGCATTGCGAATGGACATTAGTGTGTGTAAGCAAATGCCATCACATAGACGGCTCCGTCAAACTACAAAAACAAATGAGGAAGAAGGTTCGTTTTTTTTTTTTGTCTCCTCTTGTTCTTACTTCTCTTTTTTTTTTAAATTTCATTGCGAATTTCTAGATTAATCTTTCTAAATTTTAGGGTAAATTTCTCAAACCATTTTTTCTAAATTTAAGAAACCCGTTTTTCTTAAAATAAGGGCGTTTTACTCACTTTAATGGCTTTCGCCCTATTTTAAGAAATCGTGCTATGCATTTGTTTTCTATGAATTCCAAGGGCAATTCTGCCCCAAATTTTTAAGGAAAGATTTTAGAAAATATCTTAGAAAAATTATCCTAAAATTTAAGAAAAATTTAAGAAATTAATTTCTAGAAAATCCTCTTTTCGGGTTATGTTTTTTTTTTAAAAAATTTTTTTAAAAAAAAATTTTTTTACAATTAAAGAAAAATTTTATTTTGGCGATCGAAAATTCTAGTGGAAATGAATTTTTTGAGTAGTTCCCTCGATTATAAGCCCCTTGGGCCTATTATCCCTTTGTGATCCTTGACAAGGTATTATAATTTGGCCGGAAGTTTGCAACGCATAGAAATATTCATTTCCGACCCTATAAACTAAATATATTCTTGAACAGGGTGACGAGCTGAGTCGATTTAGCTTTGTACGTCCGTCTATCAGTGTGTACGCAAACTAGTCTCTCAGTTTTAAAGCAATCGAGCTGAATGTCGGAACCGACCGGATCGGATCACTATATCTTAAAGCTTTCTTTTTATACCCTGTTCTCATTAAAAATGAGAAAAAGGGATCATGAAGTTGTGCAAATGTATGTAACAGCCAGAAGGAAGCACCTCCGACCCCATAAAGTATATATATTCTTGATCAGCATCAACAGCCGATTCGATTTAGCCATGTCCGTCTGTCTGTCTGTATGAACGCGTCGATCTATGAGACTTTAACAGATAGAGCCACAATTTTTGGCCTGTATATAGGTGTATTTTGTACTCACATCGAGTTGGTTTCAGATCCACCTCCTTCATCTTTTAGCTGCGAAAAACTGTCTCTCTCTCTGTATGAACGCGTTGATCTCAGAGACTATACGAGGTAGAGCCACATATTTTTCCATGTATGTAGGTGTATACTGTACCCATATCAAGTTTCCTCCAGATTAGGCAAATTCCTCCTTACGCTTCTTCTAACCGCGAAAAACTGTCAGAGCTACAATTTTTAAGCTTGAACCTACACTCAGAATATAATTCGTTCTAAATCTACCAAAATCAGCCCATTCGTTGACAAAAGTAGAGTAATCCCGCTTTTTCTTGAACCGTGAACAGCGGGTGTCATATTATGAACATTTTGGGCTCACTTTATGAACGGCTTGGGCATGATTTAAGAACATTTTGTGCTCGCAAAATAATCGCTGAAAAAAAATGTTTTAAATGATTTTCCTTTGTTTCAACATTGTTTTAATTAGTTTTTAATTAGTTTAATTAGTTTTCTATTCATTTTCTCTTTTTATATTTTATTGACTTTGTCTTCTTTCTCTAGGGATCGAACTCATAACCTCGCGCTGCTACTTTACTTAGCGCAAGAGTCGGCTTCGCTACCACCACGGCTACCGACCACGCTCGAGACGCTGCGGCGAACTTCATTGTTAAGGCAAAGACAAAGCTCACCAAAGTGACTGAGAGCTTTTTGCTAAAGGCTTTGCTTTGAATGTTTTACTTGGGCGGAAAAGTCAAGAGCTCGAGTCCGCGTGCACCCGAAGATTTTTTTGTTGTTTTTGCTTATTTTGTTTTTTTCTTTTTGTTTTTAAATATTAATTCTGTTGTGTTTTGTGCGAGTTTTAGTAAGAAAGTGGTGCTTTTTCGTGAACGTCGGGATTGTTTTGTGAACGATAATTCACGAACGAGATCGTTCAAATAGAAGCCCGCTTGTGCTGGGTCTTAGATGGTCGTTTTTGTCTTAGTGTAGTAACTTAATATATATTCAGTAAGGCCCAATATCTGTCTATTCTGTATACCACTATAAGATCCGAGCAAAAACACCGAAGATATGCAAGTGGGCCTCCCCATTTATCAAAATAAGTTTTAAAATAAAAGGAGTTCAAAGCTATAGAAACCACATTAATTGGAACAGGGTATTTTGCTGTCGGGGCACTCGACCGCAACACTCTTACTTGTTTATAATACAAAATATATCATCCGCTGGCAGATATACACTCGAACAGCAACACATGACATTCAGCTAAAATCTTCACGTCTATATAACAACTAAATGTTCGAGCCTACCAAAAAATATCGCTCAAACATTTCAACAACATACGGATCCCAAGTTCCTGCGAAACAACCTGACCCAGCAGCAGGCAAGCAACCAAAACATCCCGCCTCTTGAGCCTCCGTACACGTGGAACTACATAAAACATGTCGTAGCCAGCATTCTTCTTCTTTATTGGCCCGATGTTTGCATCACAACCGTTTGACGGTCTCGGCCGCTGCAACCAATGTCTGCCAGTCCGTGCGAGCTGACACCGTCTCTGTTTAGGGTGCGGACATTCCAGGTGCATATCCTCAAATCGTGCTTCTTAAAACGTTTGCGTGGGTCGTCGTCAGAGGGAGTCGCAGTTTTCATTGGTGGAGATTTTTTACGGTGGTGGGTACCAAACCCGACGCACTAACACTATATATAGTAGGTGTGAGTCGACTTGAGACGTAGTAAGACAGGATCAGCAGCTTTATCTGACCACATAGGGCGTATGGTCCAGAAGCTCTGTGAATAGAAGTTCTGAACCACAATCACCACAAGCCAGCATTCAGCGTCGACTTTATTGATAAGCCAGTCAACTCAACGCATCATTTAGGGGTGGAGTGGCTGTGGCGATTCCAGTCCCAGGTCATCCAGCTCCAATCACAGATCCAGTTCATCTAACTAGTTCACACATTAGATCTTACATCTCTAACTCACACACGCACACGCTCAACTCTCTGCCATTGTGTTACACTCATTCTTAATGGCAGCACGCCGTCTCCATTAAACCGAACTTAAACCTAAACTATGTAATAAACTAAATAGTTATCGTGGCCTAGCCACATAACTGTGGCAGCCCTGGTCACACTATTAATAGTGATATCGCATCAACAGCATGCACCATCCCTAACGCGCCTTTTGGAGTGTCTATTTGGCCCTCATTTTCAGTAAAGCTTAGTATGTAGATACTTGCGAAAAGTGTGCGAAATCTCTGAACATTATTTCGTTGATAGCAAGTGCGAAATAAGGCGCTCATCTCTAGTTGTTTTGTTTTCTTGGCGGGAAAATTGAATCCAATTAATAGCGAATAGCTATGGTGGCATTTAATGATGTAGTGAATGCACCTAGGGTTCGATAGCGTTCGGTTAAAGTGTAGTGCAAAGTGGATAAATAAATCGTTTGCACACTCAGAGAAAAAAACAAGCCGATCGTGATTGATAGCAAGCAGTTTTGACGAAATATTCTTGGATCCAAGCCGAAAATACTGAAATCAAGCACGAATTTCTGAAACGTTCGAAGTCGTGATTAAATGTCTTCTCCTATGCAAGCAGTTTTCGTCCTCGAAAATCAAGAAGAAAAAATCTAAATTGAAGCCGATTTCTGACTCGCCGATTCGTGCTAGATTTCTCTGGGTGTAGGTTCATCGTGACTTTTATTTGTAATTTTTCAATAACACAGGCCAACAAAATGACCAACTTTGTGAGGTGCAGCCCTGTTGATTTAAAAATATTATAAGTTTATGCTCACTGATTCCAAAACTGGTTTCGGTTTAGCTCCATCAGCTCTTTTTTCCAAGATATGGCGGAAAAACGAAAATATTGCATTTTTGGCACTCTAGGATTTATGGAGGCCACACTAAGCATAAATGTCTGAGTTTATCAGCTATTTGCGACAAAGCACATATCAATGCATTTTTAAACGAGAGCGTAAGTTAAAGTCGGCTCTAACCGACTTCGATATACCCGTTACTCATGAAAAAACATGTTTAACAGTGTTCCCGCGTACCTTAGTGTGACCATCCAAAAAGTATGCAACATTTTTTTAGGGTGGCAGCGGGGAGGGCTTGGTTCACTTTTTTGCTTATAACTTGAGAACCGTTCATCCGATCTTTATCATTTCTTCGGCAAATCGATTCATTTTGCTAATTACTAACTATCTCTAGAAGGTACGAATCCTCTATCTTTAAAACTGTAGGAGATATAACTTTTTCCCAAATTACGGGGGCGGGAGGGGGCGTGGCCAAAGTTTGAAACAAACTTGATCTGCGTGCAGATAAAAGAATCATTTGTCCCATACATGTCAAACCTCTATCTCTTACCATCTCTGAGATCTAGGTGTTCATACAGACGGACGGACGGACGGACGGACGGACGGACGGACGGACGGACGGACGGACGGACAGACGGACAAGGCTAAATCGACTCGGCTGTTGATGCTGATCAAGAATATATATACTTTATATGGTCGGAAATGATTCCTTCTGCCTGTTACATACATTTGCACGACTTTAGTATACCCTTTTTACTCTACGAGTAACGGGTATAAAAATCAAAGGCGCTATATTAGTACAGCGAAAAGTGTCTAAATTGGCCTCTAAAGTCAGACATCTTTCGATTTATAGCATTTTTTCCATAATAAATCATCCCGTTTAAACTAGCGCGGTTATTTGATAATTATTTTCGCCATCTGAGCATATTACCACACATATGATCTAATTTTGTGATTTTTATGGCATTCAAATCAGTTTATTTGGCAAAGTTATGGCCTGCTAAAGACAAATATACATATTTTAATTTATGGGAGGAAAACTAGATTGTCACTCTAAATCTGTATAGGAACTGAAAAGAGGCTACTTGATTACGCATAAAGTGTTGTAAGTTTACATGTAGATGATAAATTCTATTTTAAAACAAGTAGCCTTTTCACAGCTCCTATAAAATTGTTTACTGACAATCTAGTTTTCCTCCCATAAATTTAAATATGTATTTTCGTCTTTAACAGGCTATAACTGTTGGACTATATGCTCAGATGGCGAATATGTTAATCCAAGAACCGCGCTGGCCTGAAGAGGATGATTTATTTTGATAAAAATGCTATAAATCGAAAGATGTCTGTCTTTAAAGGCCAAATTAGACACTTTCCGCTCAACTTATATAGCGACTTTGATTTTTTAAAGATGCAGTGATATGTACTTTATCGCAAATAGCTTATAAACTCACATATTTATTCCTAGTGTGGCCTCCATAATTCCTAGAGTGCCAGAAATGCAACTTTTTCGTTTTTCCGTCATACCTTGGAAACAAGAGCTGATAAGACAAAACCAATGATACAGTTTTGTTCAGTGCATTCAATATTAACATAATCAGATAGAAATAGACCTGCACCAAAAACACTGTTGGGCTGTGTAATTTGCTGCAATGGGCAATTGATGCTCTTTGGACACGTCTAGGGAAAGGGCTGAATCGACTGTTTTGACCGTGGCACCTCAATGTTATGTATTTATTTGTCCACGACTTGTGGCGACAAAGAAGCCCCAAGTCCTGATCATTGCAAGGTTCTGCAGCTCATTCATTCGACATATGGAATCGCCGTCGTCCACAATTGAAAAACTTTGTGCTGGGCCAAGTTCCTCATCATCAGCCCACGCGTATGAGAAGCTAAGGTTCTTGAAATGAGAATTAGCACTTATTTGTTTATAAGCATGGCATACGCACACATTCCTTGTGCCGACAAGTTGGTCAAAAACAACACGACTGGAGCTAACTGCCACCTCACATCGCTGCCTCCTACTCCACCACCGCTTTCACTCTTGGCGTGCTTAGGACGCCGCCTGCGTACGCTGTCCTTTAACGAAGCCCAAGCCGCGTTGCAATGATCTTCTAACAAAAACAATAAATTGTGAATAGCATAACCAAACTCAATAACTTTCCAGATAATTTTTGTTAAACCACTAACATAATGCTATTTGTGGATGAGCTAGGGCCACCTTCTCCTCCAATGAAAAGTTATTCAGCCTTTTTAATAGTTGTCCTACACATTTCACTTGTATGTGTATTAGGTTGTCCGAAATAATCAAAGACGTTTTTTTTTTTTTACGCATACCCTCTAAATTTTTTACTTTTAAGTCAAAACAGTTATAAATAAAATTTCAAGAAGGTAGGACCATGGTAACCCGTGCCGAATTGCATTGAAACACTTCAGTATTTTTCTCTGAGGCTGACGCTAACGAGTCAGTCGTGGGCATAACTGAAAACGCTGATCTGTCTATTTTTAGATCTGGATTATGGCCTATAGGGCGGTATCCACGGCTCGCGAAATGGCCGCGAAACAAAAAACTCCATATAAAAAAAACTGCTGCGTAATTTGTTCGTGTGGCCGTTTCATAATCGGTTTCCACTTTTCGGCATAAATTGCTTACGTTTGGCACTACGTTATGTTAAACAAATAACGTAGCTTTAAGTGCTGTTAACGCCTTTTTTTGTGGCGACGAAACGAAAATAGGTTTTGATTCTAGATTGTGCGGGCAAGACAACAACAACAACAAATTAAAAATGAGCGCAGCAAAAAAAGAATCCGGCAAAAAACGTCGACTAATGACAAAAATGAAATTAAAGTTATACGAAAATGTGAATTCATACTTTATAGTTGTAAAACAAGCTCCGCTATTGATTGCTGCTTTTTTGGACACATGTTTGCCATCAATTGCTCCAATGCAGTTCGGAAAATTCCAAACCTCCTCGAACTCATTGGCGTCTTGCAGCATGCCACCCTTACTCCATGGAGCTATCTCATCCTTCAGCTCCGCGCAAGTGGCATCACATACTTTGTCAATAAGGACGCACATCCTAGACTTGCTGATCCGATATGACGAGGACAATTGACGTTGTATATCTCCGGACGCCAAATACCCAGTTTTACAAGGTAGAAATATGTCAACGAACTTAAGTTATCTCAACAGCGCCAATCCTTACTCCAAAACTACTGCCAATTTCAATTGAGGTGGTATGCAATCCGGGCGAGACATGCTTTTGGACATTAAGTGTGCTTCCGAAGCATGTGTAGCTCATATGGAAGTTCTCGTAAAAGACATCAGGATTTTGAATTATGTTCTGAAACTTAATCAAATTCTTCGTAAATTATCCATTCACATCTTTGATATTGCGCCCCTTTTCACTTCTCTCGCGCTTCTCTATGGGTTAACCCAGTATCGGTGCTTCCTCTTTTCCCTCTGTTGCTCCTCTTCTTGCCACTCCAAAAAGGTGGCGGCCAGATTTGCCGCATTAAGTAGCAGCAAAATTGCCGTATTAATTAGAACAACAATAAAAGTTCGCTTTCAATAGTGATATATCTTTATTTAAATTTTATTAAATTATTTTGATTTGTTTTCGAACTGTTTTTTAACAGCGCCAAAGCAGCGCAAGGTTATTTGAATCGTTTATCGATAGAAAAAATTGTGTTATCATGTTAATAGCAGCGGCTTAGCAGACTCTGTAAAGTATCTGCGAAATATCATCTTTTTCACGAGAGATTTTTCGCGAGCCGTGGATACGACCCTTATATGAAAAGATTTGTGGGTGAGTCTTAACATGGTACTCCATATCGCGGTTTTTTGGCTGTGGCGTATCATTTCTTAGGGACATGCAATAGCCCATTATACCATAATAAAAAACGGTTTTAATGAAAACCTACTGTGCGCTTTTAAAAATATTCAAGAATTAAGGCTTACCGAATTAAATGAATTTTATATATTGCGTTCCCCATGCCCCTGTGCACTTTTGCTGAATTTTTGAGAATTTTATTTTAAACCATTAAAAACTAATTTAAAATTGTTGTCGTTGTGTGTTGCAAGTACAAATGACCCATAAAACGCGAACCGAAGCTTCATTTGAAAAATTGGGTATGGGGTGATGCTTACAGGGGACCCTTTTATCAAAATTGAAGTGTCTTATGCCTGGGTATTTTATAGAGTACTGTGTAGTAAGTCAGTACAAATTTTCATGTATGAAGTTTGGCATCAATTCGGCACGGGTTATCGTTGTTCAATCTCAATAATATTCAATTTGTTAGTCAAATGGAACAAATATAGAGGGTATGCGTATTTGATTTCGCGAAAAAAAATGTTCCCATATACTATTTTGGGACACTCTAATGTGTATGTGTGTCTACCGCCATGTAACGTACGAGAAATATGTTTTACATATATTTGACACCTTCAAAATCGGGTGACAACGCTGTGATATCGACATGTCAATTTAACGCGTGAACTCCAGACCAACTCACGAAACCGCAACTTGCGAAATCCGCGGGTATTTTGGGAGTATTTCGCGGGTATCTCCGTACCAAGCTTAAAGAGGCACTTGTTCCACTTGTACAACCAAAAAAAAAGATACAGTTTGCTACGGATCTTTGGTTTTTCCTTTTTTTCAAAACGTTGTGTGGTGTTCTGAATACCACGACCTATGCCAATGAGCTGCAATCCGCTCAAATTAAACCGGATCTATGCGGCAGAATTGGACCACTTAAATCCGTGCCACCATGAGAAGCCACGGAGGACATTTAAATTATGGTTTATTTTGCACATAAAGGATTTATGGGTCATTAAAAATTTAACCAGATTAAATAAGATTGTTAAGATAAAAACTGCCAGAGCTTAGGGGGTAAATCTTAAATGGCTCCCAGCTGTGGCACAGAAATGCAATTTATATAAATGTCTAAATTCAAAGCCCAAGCAATAGTTTAAGGCTAAAGCCCCTTTTAGAGCTATAATGGAGCATTTTGACATGATTTTAATTGAACGCTGAGCAGGTGGAAGACAACAATAACAACAGCATCAGATTCCGATTTAGAGTGAGAATCACAGACAAACATTGGCGGGGGGGTGGTGATGTCCCCAAATGTTGCCTCTCGATTTTTACGAAATTAGAAATGCAAAAAGGATTACCAAGCGAAACGATTTGCCCCATAAAAAGTGTCAAATAAAAAATTGACAAAAAGGGAGACAATCCAAAAGCGTTTGCTAAACGCTGGCGAAAGCCCACAGGGAGTTGGGCGTTCGGGGGTGGGGGGGAGGAGGATAAGCAACACTTTGCCTTTCATTTCAATTGGCCATCACGTGCTTAAACAGCACCAAACCACGAAATTTGTTATTTAAAATCAATTTCTGTTTAACGAACTTAACTGTTGAATCCACTCGGTTGAGGTTGAGCACTCTTCACACACTTAATTGAAATGTTATGCTGATATTTTTTTAATCAAGAGTCATATTAATTAACTGCATAAAGTGAAGAATTTCGTAAAATTTTCACTTTTTTACCATCGATTAAAACCCGAACGAATAACGGTTTGGGTTACGGTTACTGTTTCTTCCGACCGCTTTTTTCCGGTTACGGTTATATTACTGTTGTGGGATATCGGTTACGGTACTGGTTACGGTTATAAAACTAATTGTGTTTCGGGTTTTGGTTACGGTTACGGTTATATGTATAAAATATAACTTTGACAAAAGCGGGTATTAATTAAAAATTCTACTCCTGAAAACAAACGCGCAGTGTTTCATAACAATTCATAACAATTTAATACAGTTAATTTTCTGCTCGGCAGATGAAGATATATTATATCTCGGATCGAGAAATATTGCACATAGGAGAGCATCATTCACTAACTAAAGTTCGTTGAATGCTGAGTTGTTGTTTTTGATTTCAAATCGACATTGAATCCAGATAGAATACAAGTTAACAAACACCAACAGTTCGGCCTGCATTCTTGCTGATGCAACTTTTAAAGTGTGTAAAGTGTAAAGATTTTGGTTAGCTGCACTCATTCTTTCTCTTTTCTTTGCGTTGTAAAATGTTTCATTGTGCATACATCAAACAAAATTTACGTCAGAGCCGGCCATGCATAAGTGAGTGTCAGAAAGAGAGGCGCACATTTTTCTGTCTTTTCCATTAGACCAGAGCCGGCCAGCCATAGCTACCAGGGGCCGAAGTCATTCATGTTTTTATGCTAACGCGAGTCGAACTTATGGTTGTGTGAATCGGTGCACACTGAATTGCATGTAAAACGCCTGTAGTCTGTAAAGAGCTCTCTTGCTTAGTACACAAGCACTATTTTCTTTTCCTCTACATTTGCCCGGCAATGATTAATGTTTATCGAAAGTTTTAGTAAAGGAAAACCGAAATTAACCCGTATATTTGTTTCTGTTTCGGTACTGATAACCGGTTATGGTAATAAAGGTTATACGGTTACGGTTATAAGAAACAATTTTTGTTCCGGTTACGGTTTTAGAAATTTTAAAGTGTTTTTAGCGGTTAAGGGTTACGGTTTCGGTTACGGTTTTAATCTCTGCTTTTTACACAAACAAAAGTTATTTTTTATTCCGAGAAAACGCACAGCATTCGCG